>SMSQ01022720.1:0-13284 GCA_019453375.1 Ctenoplectra terminalis | reverse complement strand
TTCAAACCTACTCTGAAATAATTCGGGAGAAAATTGAGAGTATCACTAACCGGCTTTAATAACATGGAATATTCTACCGGCTGAATCTTCCTGTCTCGTTCTCGATGTTTTCATCAACTTCAAGCTGGCTGAACGAAAGACTGCGAAACGTAATTTTCTTTGATTAAATTACTCGTAGGTCGATTCTTCTTTCCTGCAATTTCGCTCCCAGAGAGCATTGTTAATTTTTGGTTCTTTGACTTGGAGCTGATTGGATCTTGGTACGTGTCGATTCTTGTTTCTGCGAGACGGGAATGGAAATCGTTTCGACCGAAATGCTTGTTCTCGTATTGCTTTTATGGTATTGAATATAGAGGGTTTGAGTTAATTTTAGGTGTTTTTTTAATTTGGACAAATGTGAAAAATTGCTGGAAATCGATAGTCTCTTTGATTTTTGTCGCCGAAGATTGTAAACTTTTTGAGTTTCCTTTGAAACATGGTGGTTGGGATCGTAGCTTGATTAAAAATTGTTTCTCAACCTCGAGCGGAATTTTAAGTAAAATTTCAAGTAAAATTGCATCTTAATTTCAATATTTACTATTTTTATAATTTTTGCGAGGTCATTGGAATCTTTTATGCCGAAGAAAAGTTTCGATTTTCTCATTCTACTTTCTTTTCTGTAAGTTTCTATGAAATTAAATTGAAGCAACCTATCTTTTAATTCAGAATTAAATATCTGTGATATGTAATTTTTAGATTCTTTTTCGATAAAAGTGGCAACTTCCAGAGTGTGAAAATAAAACATTTACCCTGTTTTACGCGGGAAATTAAATTACAAAATACATAATGCAACGAAATCTGATAACCAGATAGAAGAAAGAAGGCAGAGTTATTGTATACATGTACACGCGAATTCCTTTTCTCTTTTTCTTTTTTTTATTTAATGGGTTCTTGGGTGTGAAGGTAGCCGACACTCTTACGGAGATTGAATTAAATTTCATTTTTCTCAAGTTTCGTTTAAAATTACTGTTCAGTGGTAACGCTAGCTATAATGCCGACTGTCTACGCTCTTATTTATGGTCGCGCCGTGCCTCTCACGTTTCAGCCTTTTCCTCCTCGTACGTTCTAACAAAAAAGACTCATATCAGCTCTAATTAAAATTCTAATTAAAGTGGCTATCGAAGAAAAAATTAAGCTAATTAATAACTTAAACAATAGCTACCAAATTTTATATTCCTAACCTCCTAAATATTCTTTCCTTCGAACCTTCGTCTAATTTTTTTTTTTACATAAAATCATAAATTTTAATTTTATTCCAACGATTACGAACAAAATAAATATGAAAAATTCAAGAAATTATCTTGAAAGAAAAACGAGAATTTCTTTGTGCCCCTGGTCGATTAATATTTGCACCTATAGCGGTTGAATTTATTTTAAAAGCTTCCTCAAATTTATTCAAATATTTGTCAAGGTAAATTCGAGTAACATTAGAAATGGAGAAATTGGTGAAAATCGTCTCTCTAGAAATATTTGGACGAAATCGTGAAAACTGAGCCTCAGGGGCGAAGCAATGACAAATCATTATTAGGCTTGCGCTTGACATTGTTCATGCAATTAAGTCTCATTGTCATGATTGGTCACACTTGGTTACAATATGGGACTGAATGACACGCGTTAACGCACTGACGGCTTAATTGGTTCCACCCTGCCTCACCCTTCTGATCCACCACCCAAGCCACCCAACGGTCGGGTTTGCATTGTTGCAACGCAGCACAGGAGGCTACAAATCAATTGCGAAATTCGCGGTAATCGCGCGAGAATAATGGTGTTCGTTCTTCGAGGTCGATGTGGCAATGATTTAACCGGAAACCGACGCGTCGACCGCGAGAAATCTCGTTCCGTTCTGACGTCAACTTTCGTTCAACTTCGTTCCTCGTTATTTATGTAGAACGATAGATTCGATCGGGTGTTAAACAGTGATTAAAATCAAAAGCATCACCATTTTCTATTCATCTGCAAAGGAATTATTTTATTAATGATAAAATAGGAAAAATTTTGTAATATTTTTTATGAGAGCAATTTCTTTTTAAGAGGAAAGGGTGATTTGGGAAATACAAGAGTTTGTTAATTTTTTTTTTCTGTTTATTCAACATTGTAGTTTTCAAAGAATTAAAGAAATACAGTTGTGATACTAATTTATTATTACGAAATTTGCGATAGCACTCGGACTCTTTTTAGGTCATTTAGTTTAGTCATTTATGTAACACAATATTTTTGTTCTATGTTTACTAGAGGATTTTTGATGTTTGAATGGATGGTCATTTTTTAAATTCTGTGATATTTTTTCTTGTCTCGTTCTCCACTGATTTTTTCCCCCAAAAATTCGCCTGCATTTTATGCGTCGCGTAAGATCCTCTTAAACAATCATACTCGCTTTAGAGATAGAGGAATTTTTACAAATATATAGGAATCCTAATTAACACCACGTTGCACCTAAAAACTATACAGGTTGTCTCAGATAACAGTAGCCACCTGAATATCACGATACAAAAAAGTATATACTTCCCTTGCAGAAAAAAGTACTAACAATTTCAAAAAACTTAAATAAGTGACCCTATCCCTGTTTCAAAACCAATTAAATAATACTGTAAATATTTTTCGTGCAATTAAAAACAAAGCAGATATTTAAGTAGCCTCCTTTAGCTGAAACTCCCGCTATATTAACACGTTCCAGACTGATTTTTAGACACTTTTCATTCAGGCTGATTAATTAATTTTGCGTTTAACGTATGCTTTACAATCCGTACAAAAATACAAAGACTGTAATTATCAAGAAAAGGGTGCACAGTTTACAAAGTTCACAGGGTTTACAAAGTTCTTCGTTTTACAATGAAGATTCCAAATGCCTTCAACGAAAAGTTCAGTGTGGGGCGTACGCGCCCCACGTGGCACGGAACGTGTTAACCTCTTGACGTACGATTTAATTTAAATTATTTCTCGTCTGTAACCAATCTAATTTTCTTTCACACGTTGGTATAAGAAGCGTTCGAATATAAAACAATTCTTCTCATCGCAAGATAAACAAATCTATGCAGTTTACCTTCAATTCAAACTAATTCGATCGGTCATGACCGTTGGAACTCGTCGTTATTAATCTCGCCGTGAAACTACCATCACGAATTGCACTCGTCATTTGAGGTCAAGGGATTAATCAGCGCAATTGTTTCTCTCATAAACGCGTTATCCTTCTTTTATTCAATTACCTATGACCACAGTATCGCACTCCATTCCCATAAACTGGACAATCCACAATTCCAAGAACCGTGCCCACCTATCGACTCAATACCAACAATATCTGACAAACCCACAACGGCCATCCACTCGCTCGGCGTAACGCGTGCGCACGAACCGCTATTAAGCGTATCAAAATCACGGGTGAAATCGTTTCCGCCGCTAACGATAAAGCTCGATAACAGGCGGCGTGCAATTAAACGACTTTATTCGTGCCGCAGCCTGGTAGTGTCGCGTTGTATGCGACAACAGCACCTAAATCTCCGCGCGGTGAAACATCGCGACAGTTCCTGACGGAATAAACATTTGCACGGCTCGCACGCGAATTTATCACGGGCTGGCGCAACCCTTATTTGTCTCCAGACGAGTCGCCGGTAATCGTGTTCCGCGATCATAAATTTTAATTTCTCCGCGGATAAAAAGAGAGGGACGAGACACGGCCGGTTCTTTTGCCGCTGGGAAGCCGCATAGATCAGAGTCCAACGGCGACAATAGGCAACGTCCGGTTCCTCTACACCGATCTTGAAGCGTCTCAGCTTCCGCTCCAATGATTATTTGTCTCTCATGCAGCTTTGGCTTTATCGTTTCACCCGGTGGGATGGTTTGATTAATTCTTGATGGCTCGTAGACGACAAAGGGCGTCGGGTTGCGGACGAAGGATCCCGATGGTGTTCTGTGAAGGAATTTTGAGATAGCGAAGGGATGGGTTCTTTGATTGAATATAGCGATAGTTAAGAATTGTAGAGGTTTCTTAGAAATTAGTATTCTGAACCGTATTAACCCTTTGTCTTATTTAATTTCTCGGTAGCTATACGTATTAGCTATAGCTGGTCGGTGCTTTCACACCGTGTCAGATGCAAAACACTGAAATATTATAAACAATTCTCAGTATATTTGCTAATTCTTAGTCTTATGGATTAAAATTACAGTTAAAGATAAAATTAAACTTTATTGCAAATATAGTGTGCCTTTATAGTGTTTGGATAATGATCTGTGCCACGAGTGTGACTCGCGGTTGTAAGACAAGGGGTTAACGTGTGTTCTTTATTTAAAAAATATATGATTTCTTGCAACTGTGATTCAATGAATATCATATCGTTTAAAATAGCTTAATTCGTGGCTTTAAAATCGCATAATTGGAAATAGTGAACAGCAGGAAACTACGATACATTGTATGTTCGGTGTGTATGTAATTGTGTAATTGTCAGACACTTCTTAACCCTTTGCACTCCTAAACTTTTTTAACACTAAACCTACCGACGATTAAAGTAGACCTATCTGTATCCAAAGAAATAAAAATGATAGGTATTCTGAAAATAATATAACGTAAGGAGAGCAAATCTTTGGCTATATTTTTCACAGAAAATTATGAAAAATTCCCCGAACTGAATCGTTATAAATTTGTATAATTTCTATGAAAAATTACAAGCCGGTCATTTTGACCGCTTTGGTAGTTTTAGTGTTAAGTTTTACGAGACTGTTGCGAAAATCTCAAGTATTATTTTGGAAAGATAAGAGAACATTATAAATGATTAAGATATTTTATTTATTTGGTTAATATGCTTTACTTAAAAAAAAAACAAAAGTTTGAATTAACGAAAATAAAAATTGAATTTGAAACATAGCTTCTGAAGAAAATTACAAATTTCAAAGGATTAATTGTTCTAGTGAAGGAGATGATCTAAATATGGGCCAGTTGAAGCAACGAGTCACGTTAAGTGCTTCATCCTATCAAGAATAAATAATTTGTGAACAAAAAAAAAGTTGTGTGGAGGAAATGAACACCGACATTTGTTATTTTTATGTGTTCCGTTGTTATATCTTGAAAATTTTCAACAGGTTTAACAATAAATTCTGAAACATTAGTTCTAGCCCATGTTTAGACCATTTCCTCTGTCTCATTTAAAAAAGAACGATCGATATGATTTTCATTAAAAATAAAATTAAGTATATTATATTATAATAATTTATTCCACAGTCGCAAAAATTACCGATCTCTGCTATCTCCAAAATGATTTAATAATTAGTTCTTCATAATGTTCCATTTACTCACAAGTTGTCCCAAAAATCAAAGATCTGAGTTACCTAAGAAATCTCATAATGAAGGAACTTGGAGATTGATATTGAAACGTTTCTATATTTGCAAAATCCTCCAGGAAATACTCTCAATATCCAAATGGCTTCTAACAAATTCGCAGCAATTTCTCGACTCATAAATCATTTCCAATTTAACCGTGCTTTCCATACCCTGAGACGTTCAGACCATCTCGTTTATATATTGTCTTTTCAACAATAATTGTTCGACAACGTTATATCGTAATTTGAAAAGGGTAAAGCTCTACGAAACCAACCGTTTTTCCATTTCATTTATAGGATAAAACACAGGATCTTCTTTACGTAACCTCGGTTATTTGATCCTGCTACGATCCTTGTATCGTCTCCGCCTCAATCTCGTTTTCTTTTTTTTTTTAATTCCAATTTTCTAAGTTAAGAAGAATACAAAGAATCTGTTACCGATATTTCTTTCGTTTTAATTTTTTTACTGCAGCTTCGTTTTTCCTAAATCTAGGAAGCTCTTTTTTAAAGAAATAAAAGCACGGTTGTATCCCAGAAATCCCGAAGACCGTAGCAGAGTTAATGCAACCGTTTCTACATTTTTTGACAATTTTAAATCCTCTCGCAATTATATAAAAATCGCTGAAAATTGCCGAAGCGTGGCAGAATATCGGACACCAACGAAATAACAGAAAAATACACGGTTCGAAGGCGATCGATTCGAAGGGAAGTTATTTGTGCGCGTGTGAATGCAAAACTGATCTCCGCGATGTAGAATCGAGTACTTTTCCGTATAACCGACGGATTTGCTCGCGGAAGCGTCACGCGAATGCGACCGAACCGAATGAATTTTCACTTTGGGAAATTTACGAGGAGAAATCGACGATTCCACCAACAAACTGAGTGATGCAGTCAGCTTTGACGCTTTGCAAGTAGAATTATATCGTCGGAGCTGTGAGAATTTTTTAGCGGCGTCAAGTATTCGCCTACTTTTCAAAGCTATTGTGAAAACGACCCGAATAATGCGTTGTAATATTTTGAAGCACGGCGAACGATACCGCTGGTCGAGTAGAATCGTTCGAAAGTTGCGAATTCAGGGAAAACTGGGGGCATTGAGGGTTGATGAGTTGAAGACTTTCGAATCAAGTACGTCTGCTGTGAAGTAGTACTTTAACTCTTTACGTTTCTAAGGCGCACTCTGTCTGACACGCGTAATTGATCATTTACTAACGCAACAGTGCAGCATCAAGTAGCTGTACAATATGGATAGAAGTATTATTAGATCGGTGTGTATAAAAAATATTACCGAATTAGATTGATATGTATAAAATATCATTTTATCGAATTAGATCGATATGTATAAAATATCATTTTACCGAATTAGATTGATATGTATAAAATATCATTTTAGCGAATTAAATTTTAAATGAAATCGATTCCATATGATTATATGAAACGTGGACCGAGGCGAATCGGATCGAAACGAGAAATCAGCCAAAAGAATGATTTTGAAATTTAAAACAACTTTTTACTATTGTGGAATTAAAAATAGAACATTGAGTTTATAAAAAAAATGAAATGAACAGAAATAAAATAAACACAAGTATAGCAATTATCCGTCTTCGCAATGTCTACCTACAACTCTCTCAACAACACACTCGGTTTTTTCATCCCTCGCTCGCCTTAATACACCGCTAGCCCCTTCCGTGGGACCTTCGACCCCGTGGTTTATGTCCTTCTTATAATTACGGCTGTTTTAAAACTACGATACTACACTATTAATATAATTGTAAATAATTTATAATTGTAAGGTGGGATCAGGATTTGAGCGGTAATTAACCCTTTGCGGTCTTATGTCGAGCCAGACTCGACATTTTTATTTTGTTCCATTATTTTTATTTCTGGGATATGAAACATATTCTTTTATATTGAAATTTAATTTAATGAAGAATCTTCTATCCAGATATCTTATTGGTTATGAAAATATGAAAGTTCAGCCAAATTATTGACAGTTTTTAAAATTAGAATATCGAAGATGAACTAGTTGGGCTAAAGTGTGAAATGTAGCTCGGACCGCAAAGGGTTAAAGAATACAGTCTATGGGCGTTTCGAATACTTTGTTTAATTTTACGTGCCTTCACGTTGAAAGCTAAATATTGTCCTTCCGGACCTATCCATGAGTCGTGAGAACGTTCTCGCCAGTATGCCTGCCTTAGTTTCATTACCCTAAGTCCCAAGAAGTTTGCCTTAAGAGGGGATGCGCCTCGACGAAATGCACATGGCCTGCTTCGGCCATTTGTCTACTGCGATTTCTAAAATGTTTCTTAATTTTTAAAACTTTCTTAATTTTTACCATTATTTTTTCATCATCAAAATAAAATTGTCCAATTCGTCTCAGTTTACTTTACATCTTTCTACGATTAACAACATTATTTCAAACTTTCAAAAACGATTAGCTCTAAACTTTAAAAATCATTCGAATGGTACTCACAATGGTACTTACAATTTTCAAAATTTCATTCGCACATAATTTTAAGTAACTTTAACTAGTGTCAAGCTCTGATTCTGAATTCATAAACAAGGCGGCTCGATGAAAAATAAAAAGCATCTTTAGCGATCGCTGTAAGTACACCTAATATCCCGAATCTATCGGCGAGATGGGGAAAATTTATCTCAGAGGCGATATACTATCCGTATAAACTACTTCCACCGGTTCGGAGCCATTAAAGGCTCGCTATTATCACGTAGAGCAGAGAACGATCGATATGGGCATTATAGATTCACTTGGTCTACCAAGCGCCTATTACAAATAAACCGACCGTTCGATTCGAGCAGTAATCTCACGTGTTCACCGGCAGGAAAACAAAGAAATGTCTTTTTCCGTTTGATGAAGTGCCCTTCCCTTCTTTCAGTTTTCCGATAATTGGAAGAATTCCTCGAGCGGGCCACTTGCATTATTAACTGCTGCTATCGCATATTTCTGTCACGTCTCGTCGTCGTTATCGAAGCTAATATTCCTGGAAAGGTATAACCGAGCAATTCGAATGCGATTCGGTCGTGGGAAATTATTTGTTTATCGTTTATCGGAATTGCAGTCGACGAACGTTGAAATTTAATTTAGTTGTTCAAGGATTCGGTATAAATAAGAGTTATCGGTACGAAATTAATGACCAATTTTTGATCCTAGATTTGTCCTCTAAAATTGTGATTTAACCTAGGGATCGGATTTAGAATGATTTGCTTCGTGATTTTCAACGAAAATTATATTTGATCAGTGGAAATTCGTATTCTATTTATTTTCTACTTATTTCGAGATATTAAACGTTTCACGTGGTAAAATAATTATTCAGCGACTGTGTAATACTTTAACCCTTTGCACTCGGCTGGCGCCGCTATGGCGCATAATTTTCTTCAGAGATTATATTTTTATTTTATCTTGAAATAAAAGTAAATTAACCAAATAAATAAGAAATCGTAAATCGTTTATAATTTTCTTTTTTTCTTTCCAAAATAACACTTTTCGCAATAGCCCTTTGAAACTTAAAAAGTCTTCGAGTGCAAAGGGTTAATTTCTTCCAGCGACGACTTTTATAGAAAATATACAATTCTTTCCATGAATAAATTCTATAAATTAATAGATTGAAATTTTTATTAATTTTCTCTTCTCGAGTAATTCTTCGTAAATTCATATTTTTTTCGCAATAATTCACAATTTTTTAACTTTAAAAATAGCTAATACTTATTTCCATGGTACGCGGTTGTCTTAAAAAGAATCTACGACCGTACTGTTTCTCCTGTTCGTGTTATATTCTCTTCGGTTTCTTTACTCAAAGAAAATTGTTTATGAAAATCTGGACACGCGGAAACATTTTCGAAACGGTCTCATGACTGTAACTTCTGTTCCACTTCTGAAATTCGACCGTCAGTAGCAAACATGCATAAAACGGTAGTTGAACACATTCGTCGGGGAAGGTTTTGACGATCAATATTCTCAATAGGGAGGCGAAATTCGAAGATTAAAATCAACCGGTCGCCGTGGAATTTCGAGCATGTCATTTGCATTAGTCGCGTCGAATTCCGCAACGAACATGAAATTTCTTTTTTCGGTTCGCCTGGAATTTCGCGGACGCACTTATAATTTGGAATTCAACGAAACGAACCAACCTCGCCGATATCGGTGGATCATTTAACCTGTTAAGCTCTTTTCAGATTCTTATAGTTTTGAATAAAATTAACTAAAAAGCTGCGATTCTTCTTACGTCCTTATAGTTCTCAATAAAATTGGTTTGAAAACAACAGCTCTTCTCAGATTTTTATAATTTTGAATAAAATTAACTAAAAAGCTACAATTCTTCTTACGTCCTTATAGTTCTCAATAAAATTAGTTTGAAAACAACAGTACTTTTCAGATTCTTATAGTTTTGAATAAAATTAACTAAAAAGCTGCGATTCTTCTTACGTTCTTATAGTTCTCAATAAAATTGGTTTGAAAACAACAGTGCTTTTCAGATTCTTATAATTTTGAATAAAATTAACTAAAAAGCTACAATTCTTCTTACGTTCTTATAGTTCTCAATAAAATTGGTTTGAAAACAACAGTGCTTTTCAGATTCTTATAATTTTGAATAAAACTAATTTGAAACGTACAGTTCCATTCTCACTTTTTAAAATAGCAATTCTATAGATGTTTCCGTTGTTAATTGATGCTACATACCCCCTAACGCCCTTGAAGATTCACGTTTATTTCCGAGAGGATTAAATTGTTTATGACAACCTGTAAAACGCTATTTTCAGTGAGGTAGTAAAGTAGTCGAGGCAGGAGTACTGTAACTTCTTTTATGGGCGGAGATGCAGCGTAGACCTTACCAGCAAGTAAATGCCAATAAAGATTTTTTGTTTCGCTGAGAAAGTTGTTGAAGCGAGTATTTAGGGTGGAATTTTAATTAAGTTAACGCAACGTAAAGTTAAAAATAATGGCGTTAAGGACACGTTTTAAATAAATTGCTGCGATATCGCGTTAAGAAATTGAGGCAGCATTTATTGAATTATCCCCTAACCGTTTACGATTAACTTGTTTAATAAAAAGTAAACTTGGCAGAAATTTTATTCAAAATAATAAATAGAACGTATTACGAACAAGTTGTGACTTCTTTATAAAAAAGCTACCGTATAATTATATCTAAAAATTATTTTTTTAATTGTTCATTTTAAGTCACATCAACCATTAAGTATTTTCTTTTTTTTTAATAATACTAAAATTATTAAAATGATTTAAAAAATATGATTGGAGTAAAACGACTATTTCCAAGTTTACTATAATTTTTGGGAAGGCTAATTTTTTTCCAGAAGCAGATTATTAAATTATATCGATTTTAGCGTACCATTAACATGGCATTCAATGTTTCAAATTTAAAATCGTTTCGTCGCGATAATAGTAATGAGGTAGGTTAATTTTCTCGATCGATCGTAACATGTATCCTGCTTTAGTATTCATAAGATTTTACAACCCAAGGAAGCAGGATTACGTAAGCTAAAACGAGTCGCAAAAAAGTTATTAACAAACGCAGTAAAAGAGAAATGGCGGTCGGTGCTCGTAAAATAGCTCTCTTCGAGAATAATACATTTTGCACGCGGTGTAAGTTGCATTCGGTGCCCTTGACTTTTAAAAATCCGATATTTCAACACATCGTGTAGCATTTGTTTAAAATCGAAATATAATGTTTTGAACGTTAAAAAAAAAATTATTCATCTTGGCTAAAACTATAACTCTATCGTGTAGATCATTCTTTGCAACATTCTAATTAGCTTTATATCTTCCAAATATCATATTGAACATCCACGATTCTTCGTGGACTATTCTTCGTCTACTCTTATCTCTCGCCCTAAATTTGATCAAACTGACAAACAGGAAAGTCTTCGACGAGAAATGATTTATTCGATGAACACGAAGAGCAAAAAAAAAAAAAGAAAAAAATTTGAGAAGTACACGCAACGAAGTGATCGCAGAATGGAAGAACACTGTTCACGATTTATCACGTCTTTTCAGGACAGCACAACAGCTTAACACTATGTGCGCGTGAAACCACGAAAGCGAAGGACCTTGTATGGGATGCAAAGCGTTGCATCCTGTATGCATCGAAAGTCAATCACTTTGAATCGTAGACAAATTTTGCCTCCAGTTCGGAAGCGAAGTGTAACTATGATATATAATGTATCTAAGTGGCAACCATACATCAAGCCACGGCAAACGAAGGGCTTGGTACGTACCGTTGAAAATCCTGCATAAAGGATGCATCGAGGAAGGATGCTTTTAGTGTCCTTTGTATACGTACGCGTGGGAAAAACGGTTTGTTTAATGATTTTTTTGCGTGGAGCGCAGAGTTCGCCAAACTGACGAGTAACGGTTGACTAAAAACTGAGCTGAAACTTTTTTTTTTCCTAATAAAATTTCCCCTCGATTGTGTGTCACGGTACCCGGGGCTGTTTGGGTTGTCCTGTAACGCGCTTGTTGCCTGAAAATAAATGATACTCGTATCCTGATAAGATTAGATTTAGGGTAAGTCAGGATGGTTCGATCACTTTTTGGGAAAAAGACGTTGCTTCGATGGTTTTTCTTTCACGCTTCTTGTTGTTTTAGGCAAATTAAAGCAGCACGTGCACAAAAACAATTTAACCCTCTATAGTTCGAATTTTGTTCGTTGATCAGAGAAAAGAACTAGGATTGATTACAGTATTTTACTTTGATCGCAAAATTTTTTAAGTAATAATTTGTATAGATGGATCGTGGTATCACTACGGTAATACGGTGAAAAAATTTAATAGTACAGTGATAACTAAATGAAATAAATTTTTTTAAATGTAAATAGATGAGTATGTAACTCTGAAGTCACATGGCGCCGTAGATATATTACAATATTTATCTCTTTTTTTAATCGAGAGATACCAACATTGCAAATGGACGGTCTCTCCTCGTTCAATACACTTCCACGTTCCGTCCAACTCTCCGATCAACACCGTTCTACGCTTTCTCAAACTCTGCCTACGCATCGACACATCGTCCGTCCGTTGGGTCCGGTCCCCGTCCCGTTACGCCTTTATTGCCTTCCATAAACTACAAGTTCTTAAAACCACGACACTACATATGTTGTCTTTTTATTGTATTTTAAGCAGAATCGGCGCCACGAGTGTGACTCGGGGTTACAGGGCAAAGGGTTAATCAGTATGTTTCTAAAATCAATCGATAAAACAAAACTAATGCTATACTATACTATACAGAAGAGAATTTTTAATATATTCGCAAGTTTATCGTGGCAATTTAACATTATTTTGAAGCAACATTTTTTCGTAATCGCTTTAAAAACCTGTTTTCACGATATAAATATAATTTTTGATCGTGTAATCGCAAACAGAATAAATTGAAATCAGTTTCTTATAAAGTTAACGACTCAGATAGCTCTAGATTGTTGGCAAAACATTGAAGTAGTCGTTCAAAAGGGTACGGTTTAGAACGAACAGCCTCGGGCAGCATTAATTATACTCGATTTGGTTGTATTTTGGTGATTAAGTAAAATGTTATTACGATTTCTCTAATTAGAAGCATCTGTACCGCTCGAAGTTTCTTAAGTTTAATTGAAGTACCTCATCATCGTTCGCAAAATATCTACCGAAACTTGTGTCGGCTATTAATTATAAAAATTAAATGTCAGATCTGCAGCTAGATTAAATTTACTCCAATTTCTCATCCTATTTTTGAGAGAGAAATAAAAAAAATTGTTATTCAAAAGCAATTTCGCAAAGGCGCGGATTAAATTATATTTCGTCTCGCGAAATAAGAATTATCGTGGAAAAAAATAATATTACGTCAAAGGTTACGGAGAAATGTACATGATTCAAGTAAGCTGAATTTTATGGAAAATAGGACAGCTTTGTTAGAAAGATTATTGAAGGAATTTGTACTAT
>SMSQ01022715.1:31291-69712 GCA_019453375.1 Ctenoplectra terminalis | reverse complement strand
ATCTCTTTTCGTTTCAGGTAAGAAAAAATTGGAAAAAGTGTCCACTTTTCGGTCGTCTAGATTAGAGTATCCTCTTAAGTCGATGCAAATTTTCCAAGCCTCGCTCGGACGCTTCGGAACGCTGATTCCTTGTTAAAAATAAACGTTTCAGTGTCGAGTACCATGTTTCTCAAACTGAGCTACCGTGGTACCTTTTAACTCTTTACAAAACGGTTTCTTAACTCCTTGCTTTACGATTTCTTCGATATTCGTACGCGTTAGCAATAGCTGTTCACTACTTTGACACCCTGTCAAACGCAAAGTATCCAAATATTGCCCGTATTTTCCATTTGCTAATTTTCAATCTTGTAAATTGAAATTACGGTCAAAGTTAAAATTGAACTTTATCATAAATATAGTGCGTTTTTATTGTATTTCAACCATAATAAGCGCCACGAGTGTGACACCTGATTATAGGACAAAAGGTTAAGGAGAGCCATATGGATAAAAATTTGCAGTTTATTTATAAAAAATCGAAATGATGTTATAATTGTTATAGGCGAGAAAGATTCTGGCATATATCGATTTTGGTTACGATTCCAAGTAGAATATCTTTTTTTATTTCTGTCAAAAAAGAAATTTAGAAAAAGTGCTCATTTCTCGGTCGTCTAGATTAGAGTATCCTCTTAAGTCGATGCAAATTTTTCAAGCCTCGCTCGGACGCTTCGGAACGCTGATTCCTTGTTAAAAATAAACGTTTCAGTGTCGAGTACCATGTTTCTCAAACTGAGCTACCGTGGTACCTTTTAACTCTTTACAAAACGGTTTCTTAACTCCTTGCTTTACGATTTCTTCGATATTCGTACGCGTTAGCAATAGCTGTTCACTACTTTGACACCCTGTCAAACGCAAAGTATCCAAATATTGCCCGTATTTTCCATTTGCTAATTTTCAATCTTGTAAATTGAAATTACGGTCAAAGTTAAAATTGAACTTTATCATAAATATAGTGCGTTTTTATTGTATTTCAACCATAATAAGCGCCACGAGTGTGACACCTGATTATAGGACAAAAGGTTAAGGAGAGCCATATGGATAAAAATTTGCAGTTTATTTATAAAAAATCGAAATGATGTTATAATTGTTATAGGCGAGAAAGATTCTGGCATATATCGATTTTGGTTACGATTCCAAGTAGAATATCTTTTTTTATTTCTGTCAAAAAAGAAATTTAGAAAAAGTGCTCATTTTTCGGTCGTCTAGATTAGAGTATCCTCTTAAGGTAATGCGAATTCTCTTTAGATTAAAGGATCATTCGAAGGCTTGCTCGGACGCTTTGGAACGCTGGCTCCTCGTTAAAAATGAATGTTTTAATGTCGAGAGAAACCCACCCCCCGCGCCATCCTCTTTACCTGTTTCAACATGGGTATTCTTTGAAACGTTTGAGTTTGTTTCTTCTCTTTTTCTTCTTCTTTTTTCTTTTACTTTTTTCTTTTTTAGCGTTGAGTAGGATTTTTTTAGGAGAAACGTAAAAAAGAAGGGTTTGAAGGATTCTCGTTTTTCAAGTAGCGAGGAATTTTTATCTGTCGTTTCGTGGGGATTGTTTTGTTTGTTGTTTGGGTTAGGTTGAGTTGTGTTTGAAAGTCTGTGCAGGGAAATATAGTACACTCCGTGGGAGCTCTTTAATTATTTCTGTTAATAAACTATGGAAATACTTTTTTCGTGATTAAAAATGTTAATTGAAAATAGAGATGCGAAGAAGAGAATATTTGTGAAACGAAAGTTCGGAAAAGAGAAGACACGAGAATACTCTTTGTATAATGAAATGCTAACTGCGAGTAGAAACGAGAAGTAAATAAATACTTGTTAATAGAATATGTGAAAGAATGCAGGATGCAAGAATAGTTTTTGAACGATTGCGAGATAGTTGCAAATAAAAAAGGTAAAACGAGCAATTTTTATAAGCGAAGCTTAAGGAGTCACGCCATTTTGGAGGCCTCAAGATGATAAATAACTTTAGAAAGATACGAAAGTTGCTTTTAGAAGAGATTATTAAGTGAACTGAGTAAAACAAGAGAAAAAAAAAAATCAAATTTAAAATGTTCGATATTTACCAAAATACTAAATTTATAATAAAAAGAAAAATCATTAACGCAATAACAATTTGAAGAATCTTAAGGTATAGTGTAACATAAAATACACTCACCGGCTGGTACAATATGGTAGACACAGGGTTCGAGCTGTGTGCCCTGATCATTGGTACCCCAACAAAGCAGAGTGCCATAGTCTAATTCCGTCATCGGTGTGTAAGAAGCCGTGGAACGTGTTCGTTCGGTGGTGACGTGTGCCTGTGGTATGTCGATCGCTTCCATCGTGTTATTGAACTTCCACGTAAACGTTACTTCCGCTGGATTTGCCTCGAGCTCGCACGGTATCCTCGTGGTTTCCTGTCGTGCTACACCGAACACCTTTACCTGGCCGTGGTGACAGACCGGAGTGACTAGAAAAGAAACGAAACTATTTCTCAGAATGGAAAATAATATTATGTCTTTTATCCAAAGGTCATGTTCTGAAAGTTACGCATCACCGATCAAAAATATACGGATACTAGCTTATTATTGCCTAAATTTAATTAAACATTACAAAATAGAAAATCTACAATTGGACTGCGAATTTTTATGAATATAATCCAATTATGAGTATAATCATGGTTAATTAGAATCATTTATTTTAAGTTCGAAACGAGGCAGTAATAATTATCATAAATACACTACTTGTTAACGAAATAATAATAATAATAATAATAATAATAATAATAGTAGTAATAATAATAATAGTAATAATAATAATGGTAATAATAATAATAATGGTAATAATAATAATAATGGTAATAATAATAATAATGGTAATAATAATAATAATGGTAATAATAATAATAATAGTAATAATAATAATAGTAATAATAGTAATAATAATAGTAATAGTAATAATAATAATAATAATAATAATAATAATAATAATAACAAACGTTTGTCGTAAGAGGCGACTAACAAGGAATTTTACGGAGTCGACACACACCGATTTTAAAGAAATTTTGACACGATATACATCTCGAAGAGATATTAGACAAGTATTATTTTTTTTATATCGGCCATCGTTCATTTTGAACGGGTGATATCAGCATTTGTTTAAAACCAGTATTTTAAGTGTAAAATACTTGAAATGGAATAAATGATTATGGATTACGAAGCAACTATCGGTGTCTGCGTTTCGAGAAAATCAACCTTCCGCGTCGACGATTTTCCTATCTAGAAATTTCCTTGGTACCTAGGACTAGACATTGAACGGTGAAACGTAAGTTGAGCCTTTTGATCCACGACTTTGACGATGAGTGATCGACTGCTGTCTAATATTCGTACAGGACAAAGGTAACACGATTATGGAGCACTATCCATGATTAAGCATTAATGATACAATCGATGTTCGTGCATCATTCCCAAGTCCTTGTCAACCGCAAGCCTGGAGCAGCATCAGATTTCATGGTAACATATATTATATATATACATATATATATATATATACCTATGATATATGTATATGTATAATACACGATGTACATGGACGAGAAGCTATCTACTCTCAAAGGATAGTAACACCATTGAGGTGCACCCCTTTATTGCCGAAACGAACCCAGGATACTCGTAAAATGAAGAAGGTTCCATTTAAAAAGTTGATTAACTTTGTACTGTTATCACTTCGTACTTTCGTACGTTGTCACAATGATAATACCTCGTCTGCGATATCGTGTATCCAAATTTATCCTTTCTTGAAAAAAATCTTGATGCTCCTTAAAATCTAACGATCAAAATTCACATATTCTATTCTTGTGATATTCGTAGACATAAAAAATAGGAACAAAAAATGATTCAACTCTTATTCCTCCCAAAATACAAACTCTTAACCTTGGAACCCCGATTCTCAAAATTCCATCACTGAAACCCCAGAAATCCTACTTCCACGACATCAAAAAAAAAAAAAAAAAAATATATCATCACAAACCATAAAAAAGAAACGAAAAAATGATTCAATTCATTCCTCTCCCTCATAAAACTCAAAACTCCAAAAATCATAAAAAAACAAACAAACAAACAAACAAAAAAATATCCTTAATATGTCCACCTCACCAAAACGACAATTCGACGGCGTATTCCAGAGGGAGAGAAACGAGTGACAAAACTTTTTGACATCCGTGAGGGTGTAGGAAGAACGGAGGTTACGGTAGGCGGGTGCCGGATATCGCGCAGATCCTGAGTGATCTAATCAATGAAAGGTCAGCCCCTTTTTCACTCATGCTCCTTGCTCCATCCCTCTCCTTTTCGCCCGAGTGTACGATCTCTATATACCTGCACGTTCTTTTACTTTCCTCTTCTACGTACAAAGTATTATTGAATTTCTAGGCGAACCGAAGGAGACTTCCGTCCCGGAGTCGAGGTCGCATGGGATCTTTTGTCAGGTTACACCGGGTATCTCCTATCCCTCGGCGCCGTTGTAGTTGAATGTCAATTGTAGAAACTGTTGGAAATAACGATCGACCTTCGATGTTTCGGAGGACAGTTCGGATAGAGGATAATTCGAGAGATGATGGTTCTTCGTTAATTTTTTTCTTTGTATGGATCATTGTCCGTGTTGTTTATTTTATGCTCCCTCCGTCCGGAAATATGGTACACGTTTAAAAAAAAAATCGTAGATTATCGTGAATATAAAAAACAAATGACAACATTCATTATATTATCATGGTATATATCAACCCTAAACGCTCCGACTTTTAATTGTAATTATCGACCGGCAACTCCAACTTATTCTCATTATACTTCGACTTGGAAAATTTTAAGTGTCAGATTCTAAATACTACAATGGCGTGTAAATAATAATATTCGAAACAATCTTTATTCATCTTACGAGTAATATAATATTCGTTATAATATTTATATTAATTATAACTGAGTAATGTATGGAATACATTATTCATTTTTCTTCTCGACATAATTCAAAAATAAAGGGGTTAGCGATAAAACAGATTTAGATCTGACTGTCTTTACTGATCGCNTGTAGGAAGAACGGAGGTTACGGTAGGCGGGTGCCGGATATCGCGCAGATCCTGAGTGATCTAATCAATGAAAGGTCAGCCCCTTTTTCACTCATGCTCCTTGCTCCATCCCTCTCCTTTTCGCCCGAGTGTACGATCTCTATATACCTGCACGTTCTTTTACTTTCCTCTTCTACGTACAAAGTATTATTGAATTTCTAGGCGAACCGAAGGAGACTTCCGTCCCGGAGTCGAGGTCGCATGGGATCTTTTGTCAGGTTACACCGGGTATCTCCTATCCCTCGGCGCCGTTGTAGTTGAATGTCAATTGTAGAAACTGTTGGAAATAACGATCGACCTTCGATGTTTCGGAGGACAGTTCGGATAGAGGATAATTCGAGAGATGATGGTTCTTCGTTAATTTTTTTCTTTGTATGGATCATTGTCCGTGTTGTTTATTTTATGCTCCCTCCGTCCGGAAATATGGTACACGTTTAAAAAAAAAATCGTAGATTATCGTGAATATAAAAAACAAATGACAACATTCATTATATTATCATGGTATATATCAACCCTAAACGCTCCGACTTTTAATTGTAATTATCGACCGGCAACTCCAACTTATTCTCATTATACTTCGACTTGGAAAATTTTAAGTGTCAGATTCTAAATACTACAATGGCGTGTAAATAATAATATTCGAAACAATCTTTATTCATCTTACGAGTAATATAATATTCGTTATAATATTTATATTAATTATAACTGAGTAATGTATGGAATACATTATTCATTTTTCTTCTCGACATAATTCAAAAATAAAGGGGTTAGCGATAAAACAGATTTAGATCTGACTGTCTTTACTGATCGCTTGTACGCGACTGAGAAGTACTATTTTTTATTCGTAACAATTACCAATTACAACGCAACAATATTGTGGGAATGGTAAGACTGAGGTGAGAATGTTTAGTCTGGAGTGATAGAGGTGTGAATAAAGAGTGTTTGGGACAGTGTGATCCAAGTGCGAGAGACGAGTGTTTGGGCCGAGCGATAGAGATGCGAGAGACGAGTGTTTGGGCCGAGCGATAGACGTGCGAGAAAAGAGTATTTGGACCGAGTGACAGGGAATATCGTGTGACCGAAGAGTTTCTGGGAATGCCTGAGCAGAGTGAAAGAGATTGAGAATAGAAGAAGAGAGAATCAGGGAATAAATGAATGGAGAAAATGCGTAGAGGAGTTAGTCGAGAGTTAGTCAGAGAACAGTCAGAGAGAGGTTAGTCAGAGGAGAGTTGAGTAAAAGAGAGTCTAGAGAAGAGTTAGAGAGCGAACATTGTACGAACGAGCATAGTAATTTGTTAATAAGTAGTTATTGTTCTTAAAACAGTGTCCATGATTGATTATTTATAGAGACACCCGTCTGCAACCTAAAATCCCTACAATATATTTGAAATAAAACGCCACACATCGGTGGTGCCTGGGAGGCACACTTGGAGCGTTAAGGGTTAAAAGTAATATAACTTAATATAATTGACACGTGTAACATTGACATGTTCTTCTTGGTTTAAAACTTAATGATCAAGGATCAGTTTTTTTTTATCAGTTATTATTAAATTGCTGAAGCAAGAAAAAAGTCGAAGGAAAAATTATGAATTGGCCATTTTGACCATTTTGATAGTTCTGGTGTTAATATAGTAGTATTATCCGATTGATATTAATATTTCGAGCGAATGAAGGTTGTATTAAGATAGTTTTATTGTTACTGTTTATAAATTTTTATATTTCGCGTTTAGCGGAGAGTCAGAAAATTTCAGACAGTTTTGTGTCGCGTTTTACGGTTAAAAGATGTCTCCGGAACATTCAAGATAGAGAGTTTTATTTTTGTCCGAGAGGTTCCTGAAATATTAAGTGGTCAAGTTTGAAGAGGTGAAACGATACATGTGTGTCGATCTTTCACGTTCGTGTCACGGTTGAAAATAACAACTGGTAGCTACACCGTTCCATAAATAATGCTGCTTTTTAATCGTTTAACACTAAAACTACTAACGATTAAAGTATACTTATTTGTATCAAAGAGATCTAAATGAAAGATATGTGAAAAAAATACATAATAAAGGAGAGACGAACAATTATATATATTCTTAACAGAAAATCGCAGAAAATCACGGAATATCACGAAAAATCGCGGAATATCCTCCAAAAGTCACCCTAGCAAATTTATAAAGTACATTTTATTTTTCTACGAGGAACTACGAATTGAATGCACCAAAAAGATTTTTTAATACATTACTGTACTTAATTTTCAATTTTTATAAGTAGATTGCAGATTTTTTCAGAGATATAATAATTCGTAAAAAATAAACAGAATACACACAGTAAGCAAAAAAGATTAAAACAAACCCAAAATATAGAATAAATATAAAATAAATATAAAACAATTGCCTATGCAGCTTCCGTTTCTTCGATTATATCCATAAAAATCGTCAGTCTACGTACGTAATAACCTGTTACAAGCTAAATGTCTCTAAACGTCTCGTCAAATTGATGCGCGTAGGAACAGACGGGTCAAAGTTTTATCGCACACGCATCAATTTTTATCATGGCTCAACTTAACTGACGTTAAAACGGTAAAAGTGTACCTAGACACAGAAGAATGGAGGGGAAAAAGTCTCGGGACGGCGTGTTTCGCGTGTTTCGACAGATTTCTCCGCGCTTTTCCCCGCGTTATTGAGTTTCCAAGTCCCGATCCAGAGAGACGTTCCAGTCGAAAGCGTTTCGCGTCAGCTCCCAGGTATTCCCATTTTTCCTCTCTGGTAACAGAGTTAGCGTCGCACGATCGCCGACACATTGTCGTGGACACGTTCACGAATTCACGGCGACTACGCTGGAACTTCCTATCGATTGCTCGCCCCCCGCGTCTATTGACAATAACGAATTAATGTCCGTCCATTAAGCATTAATGACGCATCGCCTGTGGCCTGCTACGTGCCAAGTGTCTCTGGTAACTATCATGGCGATTTATGTTGCCCGAATGCATAATTCAGTCGTCGTGGTGGCACAACATTATTGCAAAGGAATGGACCGAGTCGTGTTCAAACTCGCCGATATTTCGATTCCGTTGTTTTTTACTTTGGTAACCTTTACGATCGAGTTGGAGAATTTTTTTTTAATACGGAGTGACTTTATTCAATGAAATTATATATTTTAAAATATTTTAAAATATTTTAAAATCATTGTAATATAGTTTGTTAATTTGTATTTAGTTGATAAACCGATCCGTTTATAGTAATTATTAGTGAAAGATTTTTAAGTTACAGTAAGAGTAAATTATAATCAATTGTAGGAGATAAGATTCCAGTTGTAGAAGGTTAATTATATTTTTTAATTTGTTTCGAAGATTAATGTCGGTAAAATTTGTAAATTGGAGATACGGAGATTTTATTATGTTTCTAAATTTCTTTCGAAGAAAAAATATCGGTAAAATTTGTCAATTGAGGATACAGAGATTTTATTATGTTTTCAAATTTATTTCGAAGAAAAAACATGAGTAAACTTTGTAAATTGGGGATACGGAGATTTTATTATATTTTTTAATTTGTTTCGAAGAAAAAATATCGGTAAAATTTGTAAATTGGAGATATGGAGATTTTATTATGGAATTTAAAGCGAAGTATTTGGAGGAATAGGAATAGGAATAGTAATTGTTTAAGTTATCCGAAGTTAATTACTCGAGGTACAAAACAGGACTTAATACAGAAGAAAGGAAGCATAGATTTTGTAAACGAGTGAAAGGGGATGTGTACAATATTTATCCCGGAAGCGGGAGAATTTTTCAGAAGTCAAGTGTAACTGCGTTTGAAGAGCGAGAATTTTAGGAACACTCGTGCACGTTCGAGTGGCCAAGTGGTTGCTGGTGTATGCGTGGGGTGAGTTCTATTAAGGGTGAACAGTGCGTGGCAAGAAGGAGTGGAGTAAAAGGGTTCAAAAAGAATTTTTTAGTAAGTGTCTAGATGACGAGTTCGCAATGTTTGACAAATACTTTTAGAGGAATTTATCTGAATATCTTTAATTAAATTTGATCATAATACGAGGAAAGTTCCAATTGGTGCAATTTATTCCTGAACGTTATAATTAGTACAGTTTCTTCATTTTTTCCAATATCCAAATATTAATCCAAATATTAACGTTGGAATTCATATTCTGTTAAAAGTATAGAACTGTGACATCTTTGATTTAAAGACCTGAACTATTTACATCACGTTCGATTTTTTTTTTGTGTTATCCTCTCCTTTTTCTTGCACGAACCGCAGAGTTATTAAGATATTAATTATTAAAATTAAATAAATTCTTCCCATATTAAGCAATTTTCTTTTATTTTTAAGTAAATGTTGATATTTATTATTTTAGCTCTGTCTTATGTAATAGCTCTAAGAATTAAATAAATTATAATTTATTATTTTTTCCACCATATTTCACACAAAATTCCAATAATTTTTCAGTAAAAAAAAAATTAAACAAATGTATTGCACGTATATTATTTATCGTTTTAACTCTTCGATTATTAAAGCGTCCGAGTGTATCAAATTTCTCGAGCGATCTTCTTAATTATATTTTTACAAAAGCTCAAAGCTCTTTATCTCGTATATTTCCGTTAAAGGACACACGTGAGCGCATGTTAATAAGGCGAGAATATTTAATTGAGCTAATTCAGAGGGACGAGGAAAATCCAAGCTTTTAACAGCTACACATGTAAGTCAGGCTTTTGAGCGAGTTTAAATTCCGAAACAGAAACGGAGAGCGCGATGATAAATGGTACTTCCGACAAAATAAACGCGTTGGCAAACTTATTAGTTGAGTGGACTTAGTAACGGACTGTTAATCATTCTGCAAGACGTATGTACGTTTCAGATTACTATCCTGTCGCAAACAAAATTATGTTCGGTTGTGTACAATGCACTTAATCAGCAAATCAACCGGTCTTAAATTTTTGTGCAACCACGCATCTTGAAAAAAATACGAGAAAATTTTAGGAACATTGTGTAACCAGGTACAGTATAATATACGTAAATGCAAATAAAAAAATTTAATAACACAGAAGATAGCAGTGCTTTTAAATCAATATATACTTTTAGAAAATATCGATGCAATTGCTTTTAGAAAACATCGATGCAATTGCTTTTAGAAAACATCGATGCAATTGCTTTTAGAAAATTTTCACTTCATTTTTGAGCACCTATTCAGAAACACGAAAGAAACTTAGGAACATTGGGTAACATACTATGGTATGATACGTGTAAATGAAAATAAAAATAAATTCGATGCGCTACGGAATAATACACGTAAACGAAAATAAAAATAAATTCGATGTTATGGAATATATATTGTTGGAGGTAGATGATCGAAAACAACACTGTTTGTTTAATAAATAAATAGCATTGTAATAGGAAGAATTAACGAGAACACGATGACAGAGAGAACAGAACTTTACCAAATAAATATTTTTCAAACGCATGGCAACGAGAAACAGATACCAATGGCATCCGACAGAAGGGATATTAATTTCTTATATCTCTACTTGTATCTCTAGCATATATAAATAAACATAAATAATATAAAAAAAATTCTGTAGTATGGAAAGCATACAAACGAAAAAAAAAAAGATTTCGCGCGATGGAAAATAATTAATTTCTGAAAANTCGATGCAATTGCTTTTAGAAAACATCGATGCAATTGCTTTTAGAAAATTTTCACTTCATTTTTGAGCACCTATTCAGAAACACGAAAGAAACTTAGGAACATTGGGTAACATACTATGGTATGATACGTGTAAATGAAAATAAAAATAAATTCGATGCGCTACGGAATAATACACGTAAACGAAAATAAAAATAAATTCGATGTTATGGAATATATATTGTTGGAGGTAGATGATCGAAAACAACACTGTTTGTTTAATAAATAAATAGCATTGTAATAGGAAGAATTAACGAGAACACGATGACAGAGAGAACAGAACTTTACCAAATAAATATTTTTCAAACGCATGGCAACGAGAAACAGATACCAATGGCATCCGACAGAAGGGATATTAATTTCTTATATCTCTACTTGTATCTCTAACATATGTAAATAAACATAAATAATATAAAAAAAAATTCTGTAGTATGGAAAGCATACAAACGAAAAAAAAAAGATTTCGCGCGATGGAAAATAATTAATTTCTGAAATCGTGTACAGAGTGGTTCGTTTAACTGGAAAATGTAGGATATTTTACGAGGTGTTGAAGTTATCATAAAAATATTCTTTCAAAAGTCGTTTGGTATCGAGGAGGATATTGCGTGACGTAAATAATTATTTTTGCAAATATAGTTGGAGATATATACGTAGAGATATAAAAGTATACGCCGCTCTGGTAGCGAGAGGGTTAAACAGGTTCTAATTCACACCGAAGAAACTGAACTGAAACTCGTCCAAGCGAAGAATCGATCGATACACGTTTCACCGGTCTTGCTCCAGACGCTTTGCATTATCCATTAACAGTGGTTAATTAATGTATCTGATTAGCCGTAGCTGTTGTATCGATGTTCATGCATCATCTCGAGTCACAAGCATCCATAATGCATCTGATATCTGCATACACTAATCCACTGATAAGTTGCAGCATTCCTGCCAGTGAACCACTGAAAATGTTAATCCTAGTACCGTTATACTAATCTTAATCTACGAGAAATTTTCTCCCACAAAAATTTGTATTTAATATAAATTATGTATTTAATAAAATATAAATAGAATATAAAGTTTTGCGAATGGTTCCAATGCGGTTAGGAGATAGCATATATACCGAAACTAATTAAGAAAAATATTGAATAATTTTGGAATAATTTTAATTTACCAGAAATTTTCTTTCAAAAAAATTTATATTAAATGTAAGTTATATGTTTAATAAAATATAAATAGAATATAAAGTTTTGTGGATGATTCCAATATGGTTAATAGATAGCATATGTACCGAAACTAACTAAGAAAAATATTGAATAATTTTGGAATAATCTTAATTTACCAGAAATTTTCTTTCGCAAAAATTTATGTTAAATGTAAGTTATATATTTAATAAAATATAAATAGGATATCAATTGTTGTAAATGGTTCCAATGCGCTTAGTAGATAGCACGTATACCGAAATTAACTAAGAAAAATATTGAATGATTTTGGAATAACCTGATTCTACGAAAAATTTTCTGTCACAAAAATTTATATTCCATATACGTTATATATTTAATAAAATATAAATAGAATATCAATTTTTGTGAATGATTCCAATTCAGAGAGAAGACACCGTATATACCGAAAACTAATTAAGAAAAATACTGAATACTGTTATACTAATTCCAATTCACTGGAAATTTTCTGCCACAAAAATTTATATTTTTGTGACTAGTTTGAATTCAGTGAATCGATACGGTATATTAGAATAAATAAACATTCTTTTCATTAAGAAAGTTTTTTAAAGATTCACCCAAGAAACGATCTTACTTACGACTGAATTTAACATAATCAGACGGATTGATTCTAAAATTCCTAAGCTAACGGCTTTGAAAAGAATTCCTCCCCATCTCTGCGGTATTTTCGTGAAATTAAATGTAGCGTTCTTTAAATTCGATCACGCTTCGTTGAAAACCTGAAACGTTCTCCGGTGTACGTTTTAAGTATACTTCTTGGAGGAAGTTTACGAAACTTACCCGATTTCATTTTACACTTTTGATAAGTTTCCCGTTACAAGAGCGTAGCTAACGGAAGTTAGCCAGACTGTTTTTATTTCTCGGGTTTCGAGCGACTCGGGGGTTGCTCTATCGATGATCTGAAATCCGATTCAAAGGGCCGATAATTTTATATTCGCTTAATTGAAATTGTGTAAGCTCTTGCCGGAGATCAAAGGCCGAGCTTCGGTATTTTATTACGGCGTTGGGCCTTCCGAAAGTAGCTCTATAATCGTGTTACCGTCTTGCGTGGACGTATCATAGATCTCGGTGGTGAAATCAATTTTATTTATTGCCATCTGTTCCTAACAATTGTCGAAAACTTGTCTCGCATCGCATCGTTGCTCCAAAACATAACAATCGCGATACGAATTTGGCGTCATAGCATTTTTAAACACTAAAACTACCGACGATTGAAATATATTTGCTTGTACCGATGAAATAAAAGATGAAATGTATATAAAAAAAATATATAATGCAAGGAAGACAAATCTTTGTACATATTTTTAATAGAAAATCATAAAAGATCGTTCTTTTTGCTCATCAAGTATTTTCGGTTACACAAATTACAGTTTTTCTTTTAATTAATCACCTTAATAATTAAAAATTTAAAAACACTGAGTTCGAGACGGTATTAATTTAATAATTTAGAAACATTCTATACGCACCGAAGGTATAATTATATTTTCTAATTTTTCATGAATTATAAAAAAAACACGTTTTTCTCATTATAAAAATTCTATAAATTCTTATCCCTACATTCTCAAGTATTTCCCGTGACGTTCCTTAAAATATATGATTCAAGATTCATTTGTTGCGTGTTAACCCTCTATAGCCCGAATTTTGTCCGCTTATTGGAGAAAAAATTACGATTCACAGTTTTTCACTTAAATTTGAAATTGTTTTAACTAATAATTACTGTAGATGGATCGTGGTGTCGCCACAGTAATACAGTAATCAAATTTAATAGTACAATGATAAAATTAATTGTTTAAAATACAGACACATCAGTTTGTAACTTTCAAGTCACACGGTCCCATAGAGGGTTAAATATTTCCTTCAAGCATCTATCGTTGCGATTTCATCGGTACAAATAGATATACTTTAATCGTCGGAAGTGTGTCCATTACACTCCGCCATCCCCACTGTTCTCTCTATTTGCATTTCTAAAAGCACCGACAACCCACGGACCAGGCGAACTCTATCGATACCGGCAAACCCAGACCGCGTCAACACGGCAAACAAACTCGCGGAGCGAGGCAAGCAAGAAACAAGGTAAAGTGGGACGCGTATCAACAAGGGTTCGAAGTGGTCGGGTATGGAGTGGCGGAGCACGGAATTAGTGGCAATTAGCCGGAAGCGTGGGGCTCCTGTGTCTCGCGGAGACACGGAGACGCGTGTAACGACGCGGAGATACGCTGTCGTAAAGAGAAAAGGGGACCGTAGGGGGCGGTGGTAAGTTTAATCGACGCGCAAAGGTACAAACTACGCGAAAGTACGTACGTGCGCGGAATTGGCGGCGGAGGAAAGGGACCGGGCGCCCCGAGGAGAGGACCGAACGGGCGTGCATACGTAAACACGTGCAGCAGGGCCATAAGCGAACAGGCGACGCAACTGGGCTGAAGGGATCATTGAATTCAGCCCCCGGCCACGTATTTTCTTCGAGCAACGTCGATTACCATAATTCATCGCATTTCCTTCGCCGCACACGCGTGTGCCAGTTCTTCTGAGCGAGCTTGTTTCGTCCATGACAGGGGTTTGGGACCAAATATTCTGGGGTTGGAGAGAACAAGGACAGTCTTTAACTCTTGGCCTTGCAACTTACGCAAATTATGATCAATTGCGATAAAAAATGCAACAGAGATACGTTGTATTGGTAATATAGTTTAATTTTAACTTGAATCGTAAGGCAAGGGGTTGAAGTTGCAATAGCGCGTAAAGAACATTAAGGTCGGTCACGCGTCGAGCCATTTCACGGTTTGGTTGAGCGTTTCAAGTTACTACTGTCGCTATCACTATTTAATATTGGAACTACCGGCGATTGAAGTAGACTTATTTGTAGCAAACAAATCAAAATGATAGGTGTTTGAAAAAATATCTATAATAAGGGTAACAATTCTTTGTACATATTTTTTTTACAAAAACTCGTAGAAAATCCTCAAAAATACATCGTTGTAAATTTATAAATTTTCTATAACAAATTATGAACCGGTCATTTTGACTGGTTCGGTAGTTACAGTGTTAAAATATCTATCAAATCACCGTTTGCGATGTTAGCAGAACTTTCGCTCGTCAATCCTGAATATTCATTTTGAAAACATTCGTAAGGGTATACATTTCTAATATTTTTCAAGAAAATATGTCCGCACGTTCGAATACGGCCAAGAAAATTAGAAACAGTGTTCGTTAGTATAAATCCATTGGATAAATATCCTTGAATCCTAATCACACGTCAGACCACGCCAACGGCAGCGATCCACAAAACATCTCCCAATTCGAAGATCGAATATTTCACCTAATATTCCACGCGACAGCGACGCGCGATTCGTAGAAAAGTAATTACGGAGTGGTTCATTTGACGGCTGAGCCCATTAACGAAATGCCTGTTCGCGTTCAAATTACCGAGGACCGTTTCGCGCGAACATTTACCGCCGGTGATCCCGAACGGCGCGATCTGTTCGTTTATTAATCAAGCCGCGCGGAGACCGGGCTTAAAATAAATTCCTGGATCGATATCGAAAACGAGGTGGTTGCCCTCGCGTCATTCATAAAAACGTCTGGCCGACTTCGATTTCCGTCCCCGGAGAAAAAGGAAGGAATGCAATTACGCGAAAATCGAATGACGACCGTAAGTTCGGACCTATCTCCCGATCCGCGAGCACGGAAACATCGATCCGTCTGGATGTCTAAGGACGTTACCGACGACGACGTGATCGCGTTAGACGTCGCGACGCGTTGTGGCTCTGTGAATTTTTAAGGGCTGTCACATTTCCCCCGGCAACCGGCGCCGGCTCCTTTATTGACAGCGCGCCATTCGTACGCGAGAAACCTCTCCGATCATCGCAACAACCAGCCCGACTTTTTCATCCTCTTCGCCCATGTTCGTCGATTTCTGTCGCCGACTGGTCGCGATCCGATCGTGGCAGCTGTTGCTTTCGACGGGCTCGAACGATCAAAGAGAGAGATTCTCGTAGCGCCCCGTGCTACCGATTTTTATGAAGTATCGACGCAGAATTTTTGACGCGCCGAAGTTAGACGCGTGATAGATTATTTGAGAAACGCGGAAAATTGATCGATGCGACCTCCTGTTGCGACTCTTGTGTCGCTCTCGATCTTATCGGCACACTTTGTGTTAAGAAAGTGAAAAAACAAAGTGAGAATTATAGTTTCTTTCTTGGGTAGAGAAGTTGTAAACGGAGCGGCTGATAAATGGTTGACTTATACTACTTAAACGGGGAAGAAATTTATTAAAATAAATCGGTAGGAAGGAATCGCTCGTGAAACGAACTTCATCGTTAGACGAATTGTTTCTTAATCATTAGAAAACTGTTTAGTTATCATAAAAATATCGAGCGTTTAAAATAAACCTACTGTTCTCCAATTTTTATCCATATGAAACCAAGAACCGACGAATTCGATTCGAGACTATTAAGAGACGATTTAAAAAAGAAACGTTTCAAGGAAACAACCGAATAAAAAAATCGTCTGTCACAAAAACACCGATCTCCCGAAATAAGCCTACAGTCTTTTCAAAGTTCCGCCCGTACAAAACTAAGAAGCAACGAATCTAACTCGAAAAACCGTTGAAACGAGCTTTCTCTCGAATCGTGATTTCAAATACGAGCTTCGGCCGGAAAAAATATAGAAAAGGTTCGAAGAAAACAATCGAATCGCTTGGCCATCTGGTCCACGGAACCATTATTCGAACGCAACAAGCGGGTCCGCTTGACCGTCGCTTTTCAAACGCCGATGGCGGCCGCACGTGGCTTGGTCGGGCCATTTAGCAAACTGAACGAATCTTTTTTTCCCCGTCGGTGGGCATAAATTAAACCGTCGTTTCAAACGGCCGTAGGAACTGGTGGCCGAAATTTCTCGGTAGCAGGTTATCCAACAATTATTTCCCATTTAATAATCCCTTTTCCAGAGCGAGCTTGAACGTCGCCCTGAACCCTGGCTCGCGTTTAATCCGTGGCCTTCTTTGTTCCGTCGTTGCACCGAGCCAGAGCTCGGCCAGGTCCGCCATTTTACAGGCAAGTAAGCGGCTTAAGATTCTCGCCGAGCGAGCTGCAAAGAAAAGGGGGACCTCTTTCCTTCCCGTTCGCGCATAATTATGTGTCCTAAAACTGAATTGAAATCTTAAGCTTCGTTGCCGGTATAAATGGAGCCCGAAACCGTCGACCTCTCGGTCCCTTGTCTTTATCTATCGTTTTCGTGTGCGGTTGGCCCACGCTGCGACGCTACGCCGCCATTTGCATGTAAATTATTACCAGACGAAACACAAAGCGATAGAGAGGTGACCCTGACTGAAAAGGAAACGCGAACGAATTGAGTCTCGCAGAGGTTCAGTCATTTTGCCACCCGGAAATGACTCCTTGTCCGGCGAATTGTGCTCGCTCGGTGTAATACGCTAATTCGCGTCACCTAACGCGGTACGTGCAGGTTTTAAGGTGTGAATAGCGTTTGAAATGTGCGGGTTCTGTGGTTGGTGGCTGGTTCTGGACCACCTCGGTATAATTGGGTTGAAATAATTTTGTTTAACATTTTTTTTCTCCGCGTTTCTTGTTCCATGAGCTAAGGTGGCGAACGTTGTTGGGCAGAGTAGAGTGAGCAGACTGTGCATTTTTATGCGTTTGTAAGGAAATTTTTAAGGTGCAAAATTGCACAGAATATTCAAATTACAGTGCTTTTTACGATACCTGGTGGGTGAAATAATTTTCCACCGAAGTTCTACTGTTTTTTTTTTTTTTTTACTCTGTTCTCGAAAATACGAGTTTGCATAAAAATCTGCGGTCTAATCGTAAGTAATGCGCCCAGGTATCTCGTGTGAAAATGAAAATAGGTGCGAGGAAACTATTAATAACTTATTTATCAAATATTTTATAATACGCAAAGAATATGCGCTATGCAAAACGCATGAATTATGCAAATTATGCAAAATAGAAAATATATTTCTAGAATCCTTTAATAATACAGATTTCTGTCTAGATCTCGTATTTGAAACATCATTTTTTGGGGAAAATCTTAAAAAATCTTTCTAGCAGTGATAATAATAGAAAAGGAGATATAGTAATTGGTATTACAGAATTTACGAAATTTATCTCTACCCATATTCACAGCCCACGAAACTAAGTTTATCATTTAACAAGGAGATAGTTCTCGTCTTCCCGACACAATTAGCAAACTTTCGCCTCTCAGCGGCCGGTCGTCGCTTCGTTACGGCGTTGTAATTGAATGTAACAATTAGCGAACAAAATTGATACGGTTCACCGTACGTCCTTCGCGTTTTGGTTGGCTAGTTTCGTCGAAAAACAAATCGTCCACTCGGAATTCCGGTTGCGAAGCCCAAAAGAGGGTGGAGGAGGAAGGATGCATACGTGCCACTCCCGAATCGGTCGATTCGCTGCACGCCACGCCACGCTCGCGTGCATACGTGTGGACGCGCGTGTACATATGGTGCCTATGCAAATCTGGTCGCTAAACCTGCCGTAATGATTTAGCGTGGCCCTTAATGTCTGTGCAGGAGACTGACACGTGGTTCCGCCCACGCGGCTGTCTTATGAAACGTTGCTTCTTAGTCGTTGGGGTTGTGCGCTCTTGCAGGCCATATTTTGTTAATACGTCAACGCTGGAACCACCGACGATTTAAGTACAGCTATTTTGATTTGAGAATTTAAAATATTAGGTACATTGAGAAAAATATAAAATTCAAGGGAAGTTCATTTTGAAGGAGTTAATTCGTACTTGTTATAGTAAAATGTTAAAATTTTATAAAACTGCACCGTTGTAAAGGGTAAAGTGAATTAATTTTGGTATACACTGAACGATAGGTCTTTGAAAGAAAAATATTCCTGCAAAGTATTAAATCAGTTATCTCGTTTATTGGGGTAGTTACGGGGTGAAATGTAATTTAGGGTCTATGCTCCATTTTTGTTGTTGTATCGAATAAAAAATTCTGAAAAAATGATGGGAATTCCGAGTCCATTGGGTACATATCTGTGAATTCTTTCTAAATTTTTTTCCGAACTTTTTCTAAATTTTCAAGTCATTTTGACCATTTTAAGTACTACGCTGTTGCGACACTGAACTTTTCGTTCGAGCGTCACTGGTTTCGAAGAATTCATAGCATCAATTCCAAAAAATAATGCCTCATAACTCAAAGCAGCCAAAGTGAATCGCGTAATAAAAGTCGCAGGTGTACCTGCGAAATAATCATTGAAGTAACAGCTGGATGCCGCAGCATATTTAAATACACCATGCGATAGATACAGGAAAATTGCGATGTCACGTCACTAGTAACACACATCCGATAACGATTAATCGCACGCGATAAAAAAATGCTTCCAAGAAACAATCGGATCGAAGAAATACCGACCAATAAAATAAACCTAATACTTTATTTATTCCACGCCAGAATAAACCTATAGTTTCCCAATTACCACGCTTGCAAAACCAAGAAGCAATAAATTCAATTCGTAAACCATCGAAACGTTTGAAAAAGAAAAAAAAAAGAAAACGAAAACGTTTGAAAAATGAAACTGAACGTTACGATCGTTACTCGCGCCCAAATCTCCCGGTCTGTTCCGAGCTCGTGCTCTCACGATCGATCTTCCAGCGTCGTTCGATTTCCGCCCGGCTATAGTAGACGCGAGTGCAGCCGCTACAGGCGTAATCCGGTGTCTCAAGTCCTGTTGTAACTTACGATCGACTGACAGTCGGTCTCACCTCGCGTGTCCATATGGTCAGCCGAGCAAATCAGTGTGTAATGGCCTTAACGCCGGTAAACTGGCGCGGCTAATCCGTTGGACCGCGCGGCGGCCGCCTGTACACGCTGAAACTGTGGACCATCGACGAGCTACCGTCTGACACATGCCGGAATTCACCAGCCAGGACCGTGTTCCCTTGCACCGGCCATGTCCATCGGGTTAAACGGCCCGTCTGAGGCAGTTAAAGGCGACTGCCGCGGTGTTTGATGAGATTCGAATCGTGCGGGACTGTGTGCACACGCGTGTACAGGGTGTACCGACAGCTTTGTCCGCTTCGAATATTAGTATTATTTGGAGTTGTCGGTGAACGCGTTACTTACGAACGTTGTATGGTTGCGTGAAAGATATAATTGTAGCGATAGTTTTTTTTTTTTTTTTTTTTTTTGGAGGTGGAGACGTAGAGATCGATTTTTATTTTTAAGTTTTAGAGATCGGTTCCAGTTTTTTAAGTTTTCGAGATGGGTTTCAGTTTCTTAAGTTCTCGAGATGGGTTTCAGTTTTTTAAGTTCTCGAGATCGGTTTCAGTTTTTTAAAGTATAGCTACAAGCGTTTCAGCTGTGAATTTTAATGGGTGTTGAGATAAATTCAATGTGTATAATAGGAAATATGTTTCTGTTTCAAGGAATGATAAAAATTAAATTTACAATTTAGATACGAACGATGTATCCAATTTGAAGTTTCAGAGTTATGAAAATTTACTGTGCTTTCAAAGTGATTTTTAGTTCAGATAGAGAAGAATGTCTTAATAATAAATATTATAATAATATTTCAATATCCTCTGAAAGCTGGGTGTCAAAAAATATTATTGTATAAAAAAGCTCCAGATTATGTTGGAAATTAAAAAACAAAATAATAGCGGATAGAAAGTATATCGTAATCATCGAAAGAATCTTTTTGAACTGTATCGTGCAACTAAAAAAAGAAAAAAAATTCCATCGGTCTATTAACAATAGAATTATTTGAAGCGATGATAACACACAGTTCACCCTGTATACACATGGAACGCGGCTAGGATCGTGTGGAATTATACGCGTGTGTGTCACGTGGCCTTCCGATAGCTACAGCCCGGAAGCAGCAGGAGGATCTGCGCGCCCGTGATGGAGGAGAATGGGATGCTGCGCTGCCAGGGATTCTGCGATTCATGGAGGTCGGTATGGTGTTGCGAGACTTTTGTGGTTTCGGGTGATTTAATGGGAATGACTAAAGACGAGAGAATTTTTTGAATTTTTCTGGCAGACTGGTTTGGTGGATGATTCGGTTTAACAGGGTGGTTTTTGAAAGGAAAAATTTGTAAATAATTTTGGTAATTTAAATATTTGTAATTTTTCAATTTAGAACTTGGGAATAATTTAGGTAATTCTACTCTTTTCAATTCTTCAAATAAATTTGTTTTTTTTTTTCAATTTAAAATTTGGAAATGATTTAAGTAATTTTACCTCTATTATTTCTTCAAATAATAAATTTATAAGTACTTTAGATAATTCAAGTCTTCTTATTTTTCTCCTTTCTTTTCAATTTAAAATTTGGAAATGATTTAGGTAATTTTACCTGTATTATTTCTTCAAATAATAAATTTGCAAATAATTTAGATAATTCAAGTCTTCGTATTTTTTTCTTTTTTTTTCAATTTAAAACTTGGAAATAATTTAGGTAATTCTAGCTCTATTATTTTTTCAAATAATAAATTTGTAAATAATTTCATTAATTCAAGTCTTCGTATTTTATTCTTTTTTTCAATTTAAAACTTGGGAATTATTTTAATAATCCAACTCTTTTCGTTTCTTCAAATAATAAATTTATCAATAATGTAGGCAATCCTAGAGTCTGTGTTTCTTTCAATTTAAAATCTGTCCCAGTCTTTGTATTTTTCTTTAAAAATTTTTTTTTAAATAATGCAATTCGATAAGACGACGAATCCTCGGAGAAGCTTAGTTTCGAAACAAAGAAAGTTTAAAGTAAATCCAAGGTGAATGAAGACAAGACGGTTCGGTCGACAGAGTGGACACGACCAAACCAAAGTTAGCACGAGCAAAATTAGGATAAATGCTACAGACTTCCTTCTCGAAGCATGAACTTTAACGTCGGTATTTATCGAATTTTCTGCATTCCAAGAACCAAGGGAATTTGAAGTTTCCGTGCTCTAAACGGATAGGAAGATTGATAACGTGCCCGAAGAATTTTGTGAAACAAGATCTCACGTTTTTCAAATTGTTGGAAATCGTTGCGAGAGGAAACTGGCAAATGTACGGGGAAATAAATTGAAGGAAAATCATCGATAAATAAAAACGACGTAAATTTGATCAAATCGAAGTCAACGCCGATAGAATCGGGGTAAATATATCTTAGCTTTCTTCTCGAAGCTCGTTCCCGAATGGACGGTCCTGAAGCTTAGCAGACTTCTAGGTTCTCCTTGGCGAGAGAATTTGAAATTGGAGCGCTGTAAATTGAAAGCAGAATCGATGTTCGATTGGACCGCCATGATTCGGTCCTCGAGAGTGGATCTGATAAAATCGTAGTCGGTGCAGTTGGAATCAGAGAAAGTGTACTTCTTCTATTTTCCGTGTCTGTGAATCGTGTCACTGAAAAACTTTAACACAGGAAATTGTTTCGAACAGCTGACCATCGGATCGTTACAGAATAAATTCACCATTCGTTTAATTATCTATTTTATCGTTTAATAAATTAATCAGGAATATTGGACGAAGGATCTAACTATCAGAACTATCGACGATTAAAATATATTAACCCTTTGCCCTGTAACCACGAGTCACACTCGTTGCGCCGATTTTTGATAAAATACGATAAAAACACACGATATTTATGATAAAGCTGAATTTTAGCTTTGACTGTAATTTAAATTTGCAATGTTGAAAATTAGCGAATACAAAATACGTGCAATATTTCAATACTTTGCGTTTGACGGAGTGTCAAAGACGCGAATAACTATTGCTAATATAAAGATTGAAGAAATCGTAAGCCAAGTAGTTAACTCGTATAAAGAAAATCAAAATGAAAGGTATATGCAATAATATATTATTTCACATACTTTTAACCATCAAAAATCCCATAAAATGCTTTCCGATAAATATACAAAATTTTTTAAAAAATTACGAATTGACCGTTCGGTACTTCTAATACCAAACAATATTTATTTTATACGCGGTGTAATTTTCTTTCTATTTCCTATACTAAAGGATTATTCCGTTCGTAAATAAAATAACAAATAAATAAATAAAACTGTAGACGGTCTCTGAATTAGGAAATTAACAAAGAACAAAAAACGTTAAGAATCATAACAGGGTTAATTTAACGCGACTTCTTATTTACGCGGAATTAAAAAGATGTCATTTTTATTCGTCGAAAAGTAATGGCGGATCGAGAGAAGAATGGAGGGCTTTGTTAACGCNTTGGTAGTTTCTTATTGAAATTTTGTGAATTTATTGCAACTCATTTTTAAGGACGTGGCTTTGTTTTATTAAAAATATGTATAAAGATTTGTGTGCTTTGTATTATATATTTTTTACTTCTTCGGTACAGATCAACATATTTTAATTGATAGTTCTAGTGTTAACTGGCGAGGTAGAATTTGAGGAACTGTTTGAAACTTTAAAAAAAATATTTATTACCATGTTTTACTAGAAATAAAATTTTAATCAATACCGTTTGTATTAATATACGTATCAAAAAAATTAGAATCATTTTACTTCTTGTAAGATACAAAAATTTAACGTTTAATCAGAAAATAATCAGAGCACCTCAGACTCCGTCTCATCAGTTAGAGATTAAAAAAAAAAATTACTTACGATAACGAAGACAAAATACAATGAACGAAAAATTCAACGGGTGATGCAGTCGAATGTTCTAATTTTCGTAAATTTTTAGTTACCGAAAATTAATCGAATTTTCTATTTGTTATCCTTCGGAGAAGCGAAACGATTCTTTTTCCAATTAGAATTCGATTGTTGAATTAAGTGATTCGAATTTGTGTCGCGGAGAANCAGAACTATCGACGATTAAAATATATTAACCCTTTGCCCTGTAACCACGAGTCACACTCGTTGCGCCGATTTTTGATAAAATACGATAAAAACACACGATATTTATGATAAAGCTGAATTTTAGCTTTGACTGTAATTTAAATTTGCAATGTTGAAAATTAGCGAATACAAAATACGTGCAATGTTTCAATACTTTGCGTTTGACGGAGTGTCAAAGACGCGAATAACTATTGCTAATATAAAGATTGAAGAAATCGTAAGCCAAGTAGTTAACTCGTATAAAGAAAATCAAAATGAAAGGTATATGCAATAATATATTATTTCACATACTTTTAACCATCAAAAATCCCATAAAATGCTTTCTGATAAATATACAAAATTTTTTAAAAAATTACGAATTGACCGTTCGGTACTTCTAATACCAAACAATATTTATTTTATACGCGGTGTAATTTTCTTTCTATTTCCTATACTAAAGGATTATTCCGTTCGTAAATAAAATAACAAATAAATAAATAAAACTGTAGACGGTCTCTGAATTAGGAAATTAACAAAGAACAAAAAACGTTAAGAATCATAACAGGGTTAATTTAACGCGACTTCTTATTTACGCGGAATTAAAAAGATGTCATTTTTATTCGTCGAAAAGTAATGGCGGATCGAGAGAAGAATGGAGGGCTTTGTTAACGCAAAAATGACGTTATATTGCGTTCAGAGCGACGTTGCATTGTATCGCTAGGTCCGTGATAGAAGCTGGATTTTAGCTTTATACGCGTCTCTCGTTAAATGTTTCATTATGTGGTAAAAGCACGTTGTTACCAGTCGGTTTCCTTGAGCGCTTTTAGTGGCCACGCCACTACCACCTTCCTCTTCTCTCTCTCTCTTTTTTCATCTTTTCCTCTCTGTCCGTCTTAAAATCCGTTTCTCTCCCTTCATCCGAACAGGTATAAGCCGGTAAAGCTAGAATCGTAACAATCTCTGTTTCGTTGTATATAATACCATCTCGTAGGAGCCAGTGAATCGTACTTTCTAAATATTTCTGTAGCGAACCGGAAACAACAGATACCCGGTTTGTTGCGCTGCTGAAAGGACTCTTCACCTTTGGGTCTTATTTTCAGCTGTCTTCGTAAATGTTTCATTTTAAACAGACACCGCGGTGTTTAAAACATATTTGAATTTTGTAGAAGTTGTTTAAATAAGCAAGGCTTTTGACGTTGGTAATTGTTTTTTTTAGAAGAAATTTAATGTGTTTGTAGTTTTTAGTGTTTTGTACTCCGTATTCTTGTGTTTTCGATTATTTTGTAGTTTTGGGGTTTCTGTTCGGTGATTTACAGGTCGTTTTATATTTTTTTATTTTTCGGTGTTAATGGTATATTCNTCGTTGCTAACATTGTAGTTCTAGAGTTAACAAAGAATTCCTGAGAAAATAAATGTCTATAATCCGCTATTAACACGATAAGCGCCATGCCGGTCCCAACGCTGAAATTTTCGTTTAGCCGTCGTTGATTCCCGAAAACTGAGAGTATCAATTTCAAAAAATAATACCTTATAATTCATAAACGAGTTCTATTAAATCACATTAAACAAAGATACGACTTTCCTTTCCAGTCCACTACAATTTTCTTCTTAAATTATTTTGGGACCAAATGTTTTTTAATTATTATCGCAGCACACAGCCAGAAGGAAAGTCGACCAAAATATCAGTTATACATATAAAATAGAATATTAATAAATTATAATATACAGCATCCATATTCGGAATCTTCCCAATATCAGCCAACTTCCTTTATTTAATTCATCTAATTATACAAAGTAACATTTTTTTAATTTACCTAGAAATTTAATTTACTTAATCTCACTGCAATTTTTACTTTCTTTCAAATATTTTATCTCACATATTCCCCGCACCCTTTCTCCTTCATCCACCGATTCTCCATAACATTAATAATTTGCAAAAGTCCACGGGTTTTATCTCCAAGCTCCTCAACTCGTATACCGCAACAGATTGAACTTAACCCGGTCCCTGGATCAAGAACGGAATTTCAAGCGGGCTATTCTGAAGAGCTTCCAAAGAATTAATTAAAATTTTTAATTAATACAAATAAACTCTCTGACTGGGAAAGTTGACTGGGAAAGTTGACCGGAAAAATGGACGCCGCCGCGACACGCGTTCCGCGTTGAAGCTTGCGACCGTTCCTGGACCACGAAACTTTTGCCGAACTTAATTCACTGTTCGAAATAATCGATCCTAGGGCTCGATGCACTATATCGTTTACGGGAATTAAATTACGTTTCACGGGGCGGTGCAATAAATCGTTCATCAACCATATTTCATTTTTATTGGATAACGGAGTGGCCGCGTTTCCTCGTCGACGAAACGCTGCAAAAACTGGATTTCCGGGGATTTCCAAATTCCTGCCCGTCGGGAAACCAATCAGACAGATTTCCAGATCTGTCCGTGGAACCCTTCGGATCGCGTAATCTCGATATCGTCGACAAATTCCAGGACGTCCTCTGGTTCATACTTTTTTTTTTTTCTTTTTTTTCTTTTTTTTCTTCTCGTGATTACAGACTGGTTTTCCTTGGTCGAGTTTTGTTATTGTTCGAGGATAGAATTGAGATTAGAGTCGGAAGGAAGGTATGTTACCGTTTAAAAGTTTAAAGTTGTGTTTCATAAAAGGTTTTAAAAGGTGATAAAATGTGAAAAATGTGGTAAAGTACTGTAAATTTTAAGTATCCCTGTGAAGACTTAAAGTTTGGATATATATATATTTTTTTTTTTCCGTTCGAATATTTTCTATCCAATTTGAATATCGAAGAGACGTCTAGAATATTTCAAAAAATTATTTATTACCGTTATACGTACCGTATTGACTATGCCGCTATAAATATTAAAACACAACCATCCGTAACTGAAACTAGCTTTAACTTATTTATTTTCAAAACCGGGCATTAACTCTTCTTTTTTTTCACAACATTTCACTCACACCACTTTAAAACAAACAAAACAAAAATAAAAAGAAAAACAACTTATAATTTTTTAAGCAAAATCTTTATCCAAGCAGACTTTGAATAATATATTTAAAAACGTTAATTCACAGTAATCTCCATGACACAAATCAACAAAAGTAAAAATTAAATACTAAGATTAATACTTCCACTTTTTAAACATTTCTAATTTTCTGTTTCTTTTTCAAAGAGAACACTAAGTTTTCAGNTTATTTTTCGGCGATAATAGGATATTTTGTAGCTCGATTGGTTGTTTTGCAGTTTTGGGGTTTCTGTTTGGTTTCCTGCAGGTTATTTTATATTTTTTTATTTTTCGCCTTTAATGGGACATTTTGCAACTCGATTGATTATTTTATAGTTCTGANCATGCATTGCCAAGACGTGTATACTCGTCCTTGGCAGCGAATGGGTTAACTTGTTATATTCCATCGATAATTAAATCAATCGATAAAACAATAAAGATGTTATAGTAAAAAAAATACAGAGCGNGCAGGTTATTTTATATTTTTTTATTTTTCGGCGTTAATAGGATATTTCGTAGCTCGATTGGTTGTTTTCCAGTTTTGGGGTTTCTGTTTGGTGCCCTGCAGGTTATTTTTTATTTTTTTACTTTTTGTCGTTAATGTGATATTTTGTAGCTCGATTGATTCTTTTATAAGTTTGTGGTTTTTCTTTTCCGTTCTACAGGTTGTTTTATATTTTTTTTATTTTTTTGCGTTCATGGGATATTTTGTACTTTAATTTCCTTATTTGGTGTTTTAGAAATTTCCTTATAAGTGTTCTTCGATATATTTTATTTTGGGTGTCTTCCTTCAGTTGTCCCGCTAAATCTATGATTTACTCTAACATCCAGTATCGTTCAAACGTCTTTAGAATTAGAGAGTTACCGAGAGAGTTATAGAGTTTAAGTCAACCACCGTAAAAAAGATTTCAAATGTACACTACTATTCCTACATAATTGTTTAAAGAAAATTGCAGGAATATATCCAGTATACGTATTCCTTATAACTTCATCGAGGACTAAATTTTTATATCGTTTAGTTGTTTCCTGTATCCTTTGTAAAATTTTCCATCCAGTTTGATTAAAATTTTTTGCGAAAATCGGGTCACGGTTATATTAGCCGGTGACACCGTCGTGTAAACTTTTAATGAAACGAAGTTGCAACGAATGTGTTCGCTGTAAAATTTTGAAAAATTAGAACTTCTTCCGCGTACTTCCTTTGTCATCGCGTTATCGTTCTCTTTTTTCAACGGTTTTACGACGCGGCGAAAAGATGAACGAAAAAATAGCCACTTTCATCGAACTATTTTATATCGACTATGCTGATAAATGATTATTAATTGAAACGAACACTTGTTCTACTTAAAACTCACGTCTCATTCAAATAATTGTGCGTGCAATATTTTTATATAATTATGATATTTGCGTTCCGGATTAACCTATATTATTCGAGAATATAAAATGGAGATTATGGATGACTGTCGAACGCTGACTGTTCGTGTAAGCTTGCACACCAGTTATCGAGACAAAATTGTCTGTTAAAGAGAAACGTGAATAACATTTACATATTAAGTAATAAAATACAACATTTCGTCGACAAGAGTTTCCGTTCACTTGTCCAAACAATTCATCGTAACAAAATGTAACACACGAATAATCGAAAGTTTGGTAAATCGGAAATAAGAATATTTAATATTTCACTGTCAAATAATCATAAATTCTACAATAAATATCTAACGACGAATAAAAAAAAAAGAAAAAAAAAATTCTTCATATGTTAACACTGGAACTACCGAAGTGTTCAAAATGACCCTTTCCTAATTTTTTAGAGAATCCTTATAAATTAACTACGGTGCCTTTAGGCAGATTTTCCGCGATTTTCTACTAAAAATATAAATAAACTTTTGTCTGAATTGCGTTACATATTATTTTATATACTTTCCACTATCATTTCTTCGGTAGAAATAAGTATACTTTAATCGTCGGTAGTTCCAGTGTTAAAGCGTGCAGTTTTAAATTTGTTGAGTGCATATCTGAACGACAATGGACGACGGTGTATATTTAGCTACACGTACATCACACCGTACTTTCCAGAAACTACAACCACGAAGACGAATAGCCAATGTACTCACATTTGATGTCCAGATTCAGTGGGTTGCTCTCTCCGTCGCCTTCCTGATTGCTGCCGATACAGGTATAGATGCCAGCCCTGCTACGAGTCACGCTTTGCAATACCAGGCTTTGATTACTGATTATGGTTCCCGTCGCTGGGTTATGATACAGCGGATTGCCCTGTGGATGGAAAATCGAGGACGATATCGCGTTACCACGAAGTTGTCGAACACACACGAAGTTTTTCAACAAACGGTCTCGATCAACGACGAGGACGATGGATCATTAAAACGTTCTCTGTATCCTTTCACGCGAGGATACATCGGCGGGTAATTTCGAAGCGTACCATTCTCGATGACTAATGGTTCCGAGGACTTGATATCAGATGTCGATCGATAGGGACGGTTCGCGCGTAAATTTCGCGTGAAAGACAAAAAGCGGACGGAGGAAGAGTGAGTNGACTTCCAGCGAGAGATATTACGACGAGGTTCTTGAGCGCGAGAAGATATTTTTTTTTTTTCTTTTTTTTTTCTTTTTTTTTACCGCATAATTAAATCTCTCGACGGCCCGGGGGGGCCACGAATCTGTTTCAGCGAGCGGAGATTCTTTGTGTAAGGTGTTGCGGTGATAATGGAAATTTATATTGAAGGGAAATATTGTGGGAGCCGTTCGGCCAGATATTAGGTGTAGGAAAAAGCGCAGAGCTTTTCTCTGAAGCATGTATCCTTAATTTTTTGTAGATTGAAATATATTTTGATGCGAATTTTTTTTTTTTTTTTTTGCGTTTCTTGAGTGTTGAAGTTCTGTAGGGTAGTCCTGTGGAATTAGAATGAGATGGGTTTCGGGGTGAGATGACTTAATCCTCTAGTGGGACCGTGTCACTTGAAAGTTGCAAACTAATGTATCTATATTTTAAAAAATTAGTTTTGTCTGGTTATCACTGTACTATTAAATTTGATTAGTTTATTACTGTAGCGATACTACGATCCTTTCATAGCAATTGTCAGTTTAAAAATTTTCAAATGAAAGTGAAACATTGTAACGAATCGTAGTTTTTTCTCCAATAAGCGGACAAAATTCAGGCTATATAGGGTTAATTTCTTAGAGATTTCAAGAGATGTTTCTTAACTGTTTTTAGTACAGAGCGAATAACTGCAGGAAGATCAGACTGGAGTGTATATATCTATAGGCAGAGAATGTCTTGGTGTATGTGTGAAAGAGAGAGAGATCCCTAATAAAACCGAGGTCTCAAGTTTTCGGCCATACGATGGGACCTCGTTCACAATTGATTCGGCCTTTAGCCGGAAAATAATATAAAACAGCCGAGAAAATATAGTTTTACTTATTTTTTAAGTCAACCGCTGTAAAAGCGACTAGATATACACTACTTTTTCTATATATCGGTTGTTTGAGAATCGCAGAGAGTGAAATAATAATTATAGAGATAGCTGGGAAATATGTTAGTTCCAAGACGGAGTCATTTCTATAGGGCGTGTAAATTGTTTCAGAATCGTGCAAGTAAATTTTAGATGAGACGACTTAATTTCGTGTAGACCATGAAACGTTCCGTTTTACTAAATACTGCTGGAAAGCAGAATATTTCATAGCCAACCTCAAAGATACCTCACTCGGAATTACCTTATGGAACAGTGGCGGCTCGTGGCTAGAAATTGTGCTGCAATTTTCGAAACGTACATATACACTGTAAATACAGGGTATACGTGTTTGAATATAAAAATTATAATTATGGTGAACATTGAAAAATTGTTTACGTGAAATTGCAAGCATTTCTAAACATTATTNGGGAAACGAAGGGGGTAAGTGAATTTAAGAGCGAAGAGAAGGGGGAAAAGTGAGTATAAATGGGAAACGAAGGGGGTGGAGCGAGTGTAAGAGAGAATGAAAGGGGGAAAGTGAATGTAAGGGGATTCAGAGGGGGAAAGAGTGAGTAGAAATGGGAAACCAAGGGGGTAAAATGAGTATAAGGGGGAAAGGAAGGGGATAGAGCGAGTACAATAGGAAACGAACTGGAGAAAGTGAATATAAGGGGAATAAGAGGGGTAAAAAGTGAGTATAAAAGGGAAACGAAAGTGTCAAAATAAATTTAAGAGCGAACAGAAGAGGAAAAAGTGAGTATCGGAGAAAAAGGAAGGCGATAGATTGCGTATTACAAGCAATAGAGGGAACTAGAATGAGTATAAAAAAAAGGAAAGGAACAAAGTAAATCTAAGAGCGCAAAGTAGTGGAATAAATGAGTAAAAGAGTAAACAGAAGGGAGTAGACTGAATAGAACGAGTAGAATGACTACAAGAAGGCGTAGACTCATAGAGTGACTGTATAGAATGAAAAATAAGTGAAAGGACCAAAGAAAGGGACGAAATAAATTGAAGAGACAAAATAAGGGGGCAGAGCTAGCGTAAGCGGGAATAGAAGGGTGTAGAACGAATATAAAAAGGAAACGAAGGGAGAAGTGCGAGCAATAGGAAGGAAAGTAAAGGTAAGAGTTCGCATACGAAGGAAAAGATGATGGAAAAAAATAAGGCGAACGCTGCTGACAGTTTTTCAATTTCTCAACCGTGCCGACAATGTCTTCCGTTCTCCGCTCCTTTTCGAGTGTCGGGAAGCTCCTTTGAATTTCCTCGAAACACACCGGCACACCAGCGGTAGAAATCTTTCGTCCCTTGGTTGTTCTCGAATCAAACGAAGAATCGACAAAGGCGTTCCCCGGACGTCCCCGTGACTACAATGACATTATGATTCGAAAGCGAGAGAAGAAATATTTATGGAACTCGGTGCAATATACCGACGCAAAGGGACGGGCGTCTGCATTCGTTTAAAATAAATCTTATCCTTCTTCCCGCTCTTTGACACAGGCGACAACGGATCGTAATCGTTCCGTGCGAAATTATGTTCCATTGAAACGGCCCGTTTCTCTGTTGGAGAATTTTGATGAAAATCTTCCGAGCCTCTCGCGCAACGTGCGAATTTGCAGCGAAGGGATGGAAACGAATAATCAATTTCGGAGGCTATGTTTAAACTTTGTTTAACCACTTTCAGAACGGTTCTTTTAAGTTGGAAATAAATTATCTACTTTTTTTTTTGTTTGGTTATGTTTTGTTCGTTTTATCGTACGATGTGGTCTCTGTTTGTCTTGTTTGAAATATGTAGGCTAGTTTCAATACTAGAACTATTGACGATTGAATATATTTGTATCACAGAAATAAAAATTATTTTTATCAGAAATTCATTGGAAACACCCAGAGATCACTGCGAATTGGTTATTTTGACCACTTTGATAGTTTTAATATCGATAACGGTAAACTATTTCTTTACTAATCTTTGCTTTTTATTGATCTCTATTAAACTTTGCCTCTAAATTTTGTTTAACTGTATTTTCCTTTTTTTTGTTATATCGATACTAACGCGAAATAAAGACGTAATTACTACTAATATCAATATTTAGCTAATAATTTAATAATATTGATTTATTAATAATATCAATTTATTAATGTATCAATAATTAATTAATAATGATACTAACTGATATTAACAGATCAAAATATTGATATTAGTATTCTTTTTTCCATCAGAGATATTAGAATTTAAAAGGAATTAAACCTACAGATATAACGTGTCAACGTTTCTGAAGAGTTTAAAGTTTAAGAGAATGACGAAAAAAGGGATGGAAAAAATTTTAACTTCTCACCGGAATTATTTTTTATTTTTCCACAGATGACTCCAGAATTGTTTCACGTAGGCAAGAGAGTAAAGTCACACTTTCGACCTTAAAATATTCATGATGAAACGTAGGAATGCAAAATATACGATTCTCTTATTGGAGAGAACCGGAGTCATGAAACGTAAAGTCGCATTAAAGTGCGGAACGGTAGAGCTGTACTGTCAGAATATCTTCGTCTTAAAACGCAAACGGAATTAATAATGATGATTCGTAAAAAAAAAAAAAAAGAAAAAAGAGAAAAGGGTGCAAAAAGGTAAGAAAATATTAGCACTTATGCCACGTTACCCTGCAAAATTCTATACGAAGCTCTTCCCTCGAATATCATTTTTACACACCTTGAGAAACTGTTTCTACCACGTATGAAATATTCGAGGATTGACTATCTGAAGCTTCAGCACCATAAAATCTACGAAGAATATCTCCAAGCTGCTAATGATAAATGGGACGTCGTAAATTTGTAACCAATCAGTGATTCGCGGTTGATTGAACGCGTCAATATCAAACAGATTAATATTGAATAGGAAACCCGCTCATTGGTATAACTAATCATTAAACATATCTCGCACCGTGATTGCTCGATATGAATCGCGTCCCACATCGTTGGTTCATCGGAACAATCGCCAACAACAATTTACTTAATTTCTCTTATTTATTTTACCATTAAAAATTCGAAAATACAAAATAATTATAGAAACCGGGCCAATTTATAATTCTGATCCAAACGAAGTTGGAATAAGAAACGGAAAAAAAAGAAGCAAGCAATTTAAAAAGTTTTTCTCACGAGTGTATGCGCTCGTGAAAATTCAGTTGCATTTTCTTTTTTTTCTAACGGACCACAATTTTTTTTTCCTGCATAAATTGATACATGGAACATCAGCGACAGCAGGGTTAAAGATAGAATATTTAAATTTCCGAAACTTACTACCACCCTATTAATTAATTCATCCAATCGCTCCTGTCTAAACTTCACCTATCAATCTAACTCAGAACCTCTCTACAACCGTACCCCCCTCAAAGTCTTACCAAAATCGGTGCACGCCGCTTGCCGCGGTTCCCCCATGAGCGTGCCATTAACGAATCTCCGCCAGGCTCCATCCCATTTAAGGAGTCGCCTGAAACGCTTAGGGTTACGTCAACGGTTCCCAAACTCTCCGATAAATTTCTTATCGATGCAGAACGCCGGTTATTAGTTCAAAGAACGCTTACGCGCCGGTTTCCGGGTCCTCCGGTATCAGCATGTAAATTTTAAACGGAAACTTCGCGTCACAGCTGCGCCACCCGACCCCTTATCTCGTCTACCGATTAAGCTTCAGCCTCGTTTCTAAATTATCGATTCCGAAACTGTCACGCAGATTCGTTATCTGGATGATGGCGAACGTTCCATCGTCCTTGTCGTTGTTGAATATACAGAGGTGGAGGCGGGAAATGATATTGTAGAGGATGGACTCACGTTGTGCCGCCAGGAGACCTTGTAGACCCATGGATTCGACTTGATGTTGCACTCGAAGTACACGTCGATACCCTCGCGGATTGCGCTCAAGTTCAAATTGCTCCCGAGCTCGAGTGTAACCACTGGTTTGTCTGAAAGTTCAATCGTGCCGTTGGGTAAGAAATGATTCCACGTTTTGCTTCGCGAAACTGCACCCTGCGCGCGATCGCGTTTCGCTGTACGGGTGCAGCGTGGTGCTGGTAAATGTAAACTCGAAGGTGTCTGCGCGTGGAGTTTGGAGAATAGGATTATGTTGAAGTGTTTCGTAACATATTTGGCAAATGTGACCGCGTAATTAATATATACATTTTTGTTCACGAGTCATGGGACACTTAACACTTTCGCTGGGAAGGTAGCGTAAGGATACGTTGGATTTATCGTGGGTGGTAAGAGTCTTGCGTGCTCTTGAGCACACTATGTGTTGGGTGGTTAGTCGGGTTATTAATTATGAAATGTTTCGAGCTGGGAATTTTTATTCTTCGCGGTGTGTTTTATGTGCGAAATGGAAGAAAAATTGGGTTGTTATTCCTGTAGAAATAAATCGTACACATATATTAATAAGAATGTTGCGTTTCAGCATGCAAAATATTTGAATCATTTAAAGATTATAGTATTATTAAACGAGGAACGTGATTTTATTTTTTTTTTTTATTATCGAAGTATCAATATATGTAAAGGGTATAATTAATATTCTTATAGTTTCGATTGTAAATAGATGGTAATAGTAGTGTCGTTTGCTGAAGTTTGCGTGTATTTTACTAGCCGGTATCTTACATAGTTTATAGAACAAACTATTACGTGCGTTTATATAATAAAGCGGGTTTATACAGCAAACAACTATTACTGTCCACGATTTTCAACACAACAAAGTTAAATTCCCACTTGTACCTAATGCAATATTGCCCAGTCTAACAACAACAAAATCAATTTTCCCTATTAATCCTCGGCTTCAGCTCCCGGCTACATGCCGGAGATCAGAAAGCTAAATCAAACTCAACCAATGTTTCTCGCTTCATCACACAATGCTTGCACGGTAACACCGCATTCTTTCAAAGTATGGACGTTCCGATGCCACAAATATCGATACTTTCTCAACAAACTCTGCACACTTCAGCTATCCTAAGATTAAAGACGATTTAATAAATTCGTACCAGGTAAAACTAGAGCGTAAAAAAAATTACAACTAGATAAAATCATTGTAGACATTTATGTTAAATATCAGAGAAGCGATAGAGTTCTGTGAATTTTTTGGTTCTATAAAAACAGTTTTATTTTTGTGAATTAATCACCATAGAGAAAAACTTGCAAAAAACTCTTTATTTTTTCCTAATGGTTCTTTCATTCCCTGGTTTGATTTCTTACCATTTCGAGCTTTAAAAAAACCTGAAAAGATTCTGAAGCACATATTACACTTTCTAATTTATCATACAAGCGATACTTTTAAAATTTTTTCCCACGAAAATAAAAATTTGACGGAGAGGTACGAGAAAGTGGGAATTTGTCGAAGTGTTAATAATAGAAGACTTATAAATGAATAAACATAAATTTTTTTACACGTGTACGATGAAACCTCGATCTTATTTGATATATTTATTTTTCCATCCACAGAACTTTTTCCACTTCCTCTCTTTACGAACCATATCCACAGATCTCCATCGTCAACCCCGTCTCATCTTCCCTTGCTCGACGTAAACAGTATACTCCACCATGTAACACCAATAAATCAGTCCATCAAATTGCAACCCTCGATGTATCAAACTTTACCCATAAAAACTACTCTAAACACCCTCCACCGAGCCCCACTTCGAATAATCGTTTCGATCTCCGTACCAAGTGCACCCCACCTACGATAAAACCTTTCCCCTCCATCCGCACGCGTGGAACCAGTCTGTAACACGCCCGTAACACGCCTGTAAATTTCGCGACAACCTCTCAGAGACCTTTCCCATAACGAACCCGGTGTTATGCAGTCCCGTCGTTCCTGCCACGGTGACCATAGATTAACGCCGTGATTTCACTGTCCAATATAAAAGTTTCTCCCAACCAGGCAGCGAGCAAAGCGAAAGAGAGAAGCTAACGAGAGTCAGAGAAAAAAGAAAAAGAGGAAACCAGGGATCAGTTCAGTCCCACGGAAATTAATGGTACATGCCGATCCATGGCTGAAGATTCCCTCGTTTTCTCTATTTTCTTCCCTCCATTTTCGTCCGACCCTCCTCCTTCTTCCTCTGTCCACCCTTTATTCTGTTCCATCGGTTCGTTTCTATCCCTTTTTCCACCAAAATATCACTGCACCCTTTCGCGGCGGCTAGACTAACCCTGCGCCACTTTCTCCCTTTCAATCTCTCACATTCTCTCCTCATTTCCCTCTCTCTTTCGCTCTCTTCTCTCTTTTGTCTCTTTTATTATCTCGTCTCTTCTCCTCTTTGTCTCCCAGTTTACCGAACCTCGTCCACCATCTCTCTTCTTCTTGGTTTCGGCTATAGGTGCCCTTTTTTCCATTAGTTTTATCCGCAGCAGTCGCGTCGACCGGTAATTTCTGCGAGCGAGACGGAAACACGTAGAGAGGGTGGCGGAGGATCTGCGAGAAGAGAAGTAGGGAAAAATTTACTCGTTATTGGAGGCACGAATCTTGCGGCGGAATTATCGGATTTGTTCAGTGGACTCGTATTACGAGGCGCGTTCCGGGGTCGAGAGAAATCATAAGCAAGAGCCGGCTGGCGAACGTCGTGAATCGATATTGCGGCTGTTCTTCCGTGCCTCTCTTTCTCGCTTCTTTTCCACCTCTTTCTCGGTTCTTTCTTTTTTCTTGTTTTTTTTTCCTTCTTTTTTTTCTTTTTTTTTTCTCATTCGTTCGTTGGTCCTTGGAACGATATCGAACGAGCGGCCACGGGGGAGCGGATTTCTTGCTAATAGCGAGCCGGAGATCGAGCGTGAAGCCAATATACGATGAAACCTCGATCTTATTTGATATATTTATTTTTCCATCCACAGAACTTTTTCCACTTCCTCTCTTTACGAACCATATCCACAGATCTCCATCGTCAACCCCGTCTCATCTTCCCTTGCTCGACGTAAACAGTATACTCCACCATGTAACACCAATAAATCAGTCCATCAAATTGCAACCCTCGATGTATCAAACTTTACCCATAAAAACTACTCTAAACACCCTCCACCGAGCCCCACTTCGAATAATCGTTTCGATCTCCGTACCAAGTGCACCCCACCTACGATAAAACCTTTCCCCTCCATCAGCACGCGTGGAACCAGTCTGTAACACGCCCGTAACACGCCTGTAAATTTCGCGACAACCTCTCAGAGACCTTTCCCATAACGAACCCGGTGTTATGCAGTCCCGTCGTTCCTGCCACGGTGACCATAGATTAACGCCGTGATTTCACTGTCCAATATAAAAGTTTCTCCCAACCAGGCAGCGAGCAAAGCGAAAGAGAGAAGCTAACGAGAGTCAGAGAAAAAAGAAAAAGAGGAAACCAGGGATCAGTTCAGTCCCACGGAAATTAATGGTACATGCCGATCCATGGCTGAAGATTCCCTCGTTTTCTCTATTTTCTTCCCTCCATTTTCGTCCGACCCTCCTCCTTCTTCCTCTGTCCACCCTTTATTCTGTTCCATCGGTTCGTTTCTATCCCTTTTTCCACCAAAATATCACTGCACCCTTTCGCGGCGGCTAGACTAACCCTGCGCCACTTTCTCCCTTTCAATCTCTCACATTCTCTCCTCATTTCCCTCTCTCTTTCGCTCTCTTCTCTCTTTTGTCTCTTTTATTATCTCGTCTCTTCTCCTCTTTGTCTCCCAGTTTACCGAACCTCGTCCACCATCTCTCTTCTTCTTGGTTTCGGCTATAGGTGCCCTTTTTTCCATTAGTTTTATCCGCAGCAGTCGCGTCGACCGGTAATTTCTGCGAGCGAGACGGAAACACGTAGAGAGGGTGGCGGAGGATCTGCGAGAAGAGAAGTAGGGAAAAATTTACTCGTTATTGGAGGCACGAATCTTGCGGCGGAATTATCGGATTTGTTCAGTGGACTCGTATTACGAGGCGCGTTCCGGGGTCGAGAGAAATCATAAGCAAGAGCCGGCTGGCGAACGTCGTGAATCGATATTGCGGCTGTTCTTCCGTGCCTCTCTTTCTCGCTTCTTTTCCACCTCTTTCTCGCTTCTTTTCCACCTCTTTCTCGGTTCTTTCTTTTTTCTTGTTTTTTTTTCCTTCTTTTTTTTCTTTTTTTTTTCTCATTCGTTCGTTGGTCCTTGGA
>SMSQ01022715.1:0-24865 GCA_019453375.1 Ctenoplectra terminalis | reverse complement strand
TGGTTAATGGAAAACGTTTCGAAAGTTTCGAATGTTGAACACGATTTTAACAGACCCGTCGTTCAATTATTTGTTAAACATTTGCGTTTTGACAGAGGGGCTGGATCGAGCCACGGTTTTATTAAGAGCTGTTTAAATATGCTTTTTTTTTTTCGAGCCGGGAGTGGTTTGACGACGAAACAGGGTTGCGCAGCGGCTTTCATTCGCGATGTGTCTGTGTTTGCTGCTGGTGGAGTAATGAGAGCGGTGGATGTTTTTTTTTTTTTTTATTTTTTAAATACGCGATAGCAAACGAAGAGAAGATTCGTGTATGTGTGCGATGCGCGTTTTTAAGTTCATCATTTTTGCTGGGTACCTTTTTAAAAAATATAAACGGTACGCGAGGTATTGTGCCTCGGTGAATTATTTATTTCTCGTACAGGTTATGCGTGTTATTACGTGAGATCAATTTTGACGGCAGAAAATGTTTCGGTACAATCGTTGTATACTGTTCTATTTAATTATGACAAAAAAGTTGCTGTTAATAATTTGTTTGAGGAATTGTTAACACTTAGAGCTCCTTTCGCTCCGCTACGGAGTCATTCTGTTTTCGCTTAATTTCCAAAGATATCGCGCCATGATGATTTAGAAAATTAAAAATTTATGTTTCCTTTACCAGAGGAAAAAGATATTTATAAAATGAATAAAAACAAGTACTTTCACAAGCAATAGAGACATTCTGTTTTCAACACGATTACGCTTAATTTCCAAAGATATCGCAGCAGGATGATTTACAAAATTAAAAATTTATGTTTCGTTTACCAGAGGAAAAATGATGTTTATGAAATGAATAAAAACAAGTANTGGTTAATGGAAAACGTTTCGAAAGTTTCGAATGTTGAACACGATTTTAACAGACCCGTCGTTCAATTATTTGTTAAACATTTGCGTTTTGACAGAGGGGCTGGATCGAGCCACGGTTTTATTAAGAGCTGTTTAAATATGCTTTTTTTTTTTCGAGCCGGGAGTGGTTTGACGACGAAACAGGGTTGCGCAGCGGCTTTCATTCGCGATGTGTCTGTGTTTGCTGCTGGTGGAGTAATGAGAGCGGTGGATGTTTTTTTTTTTTTTTATTTTTTAAATACGCGATAGCAAACGAAGAGAAGATTCGTGTATGTGTGCGATGCGCGTTTTTAAGTTCATCATTTTTGCTGGGTACCTTTTTAAAAAATATAAACGGTACGCGAGGTATTGTGCCTCGGTGAATTATTTATTTCTCGTACAGGTTATGCGTGTTATTACGTGAGATCAATTTTGACGGCAGAAAATGTTTCGGTACAATCGTTGTATACTGTTCTATTTAATTATGACAAAAAAGTTGCTGTTAATAATTTGTTTGAGGAATTGTTAACACTTAGAGCTCCTTTCGCTCCGCTACGGAGTCATTCTGTTTTCGCTTAATTTCCAAAGATATCGCGCCATGATGATTTAGAAAATTAAAAATTTATGTTTCCTTTACCAGAGGAAAAAGATATTTATAAAATGAATAAAAACAAGTACTTTCACAAGCAATAGAGACATTCTGTTTTCAACACGATTACGCTTAATTTCCAAAGATATCGCAGCAGGATGATTTACAAAATTAAAAATTTATGTTTCGTTTACCAGAGGAAAAATGATGTTTATGAAATGAATAAAAACAAGTACTTTCACAAGCGATGGTAATTTTTTCCGCTCAAAATAAAATTTCTTTTCTTCAGTGATAAAGAATCGCATGGAGTGCGAAGGGTTAATACAGTATTACCTCTTTCACTACGGTGCACTCAGAATTGAAAGAGTTCTTGGTGTACCAATGGATACAGTTTTTCTCGATATAACAAAAATATACAGAGCAAAATTGAAGTATATTGTGAACGATGGCAGATCATATGTAAATGAAAATATAAATAATTACATGGTGCACGAAACGTCTACGAACGCTTTTATCTGATACTTAATTTTTAAAAGCGTATATATACGCTCTTCGTAGCGAAATGGTTAATTTGGAATTAATAAAAAAATGGGAGGATGTAGATATAAACCGGAGAGTAATCGCAAATTTTTTACCGGTTGTGTATTTGTTATTTCACGGACTGATATTTTTTATTTCTATTTTATCTTTATTTCACGTTGAATTAAATGAATTTAATTTAAACAGCCGACTGAATTATATGTATTTTTCTTTTTTGTATTTTTTGTATTTTTTCCCGACACGGTCTCTCGTATACAGAGCTATGATTTCGATTTACACGGTATTTCGTACAAAAAGCTGCAATTTCGATTTACAAGGTCTTTCATACAAAATGCTATGATTTCGATTTCCAAGGTCTATCATACAAAAAGCAACGATTTCGTTTCACACGGTATTCCGAGGAACCGATTCGTGTAAATCGGAGGAAGGTGTAGTCTACTTACGATTCATATTGAGCGTGATCGAGCTGGATATAGGTGCGACCATGTTGTTGTTCGACGCCTGGCAAGTAAGAACCGCGTTCAGATGCTCGCGGCTCAACTTTTCCAATCGCAGCACGTTCCGGACCCTCTTGGTGCCGACGGTTTCGTAAGTGTCGTCGAGAAGAGCGTTCTCCTGCCACCACGTCACCCGTGGCTGTGGTCGACCTGTTCGAAACGAAACGGAATGAACGACGTTCACCGAAAGACGCTTTCGTTTCCTGTGTCGGTTCGTGCACCGCCTCGCTCGATCAGTACGCTCGCGTGCAGAACAAAAAGAATTTAATAAAACTTTGATATATCTGTCGCTTTTTATCTCCTCTCGTTTTTTTCTTTTTCTTTCTTCTTCTTTTTTTTTTTGGACACATTTTGTTATCTTTCGCTCGTGGCTGCGGTTCGAATTGAATTAGTTTCGCAGAGTCCGCGTGTTTCGGTGGTTTAGAGTTATTTAGGGTGTTACGGACTTATGGCCGGAATTTGTGGCACGCGGTGGAAAAGGTTCGGTACACAGAATTTTTGAGAATATTTTTTTTAATTCTTTCGCATATTTCGTTGCTATCGAAGCGTTTTTTTTTCACTCCCGGTTGGTCTGAATCGTACAAAAATTGAAGCTTGGTAAATTCTTACTCGTTTCTGCTACTTCGGGTCTTTTAGGTGTACGGATTTTTGAAAACGAAAAGTAATATTTTTCAGACGACACTGTTATTTGTTTCTGGTTTAAAAGGAAGGCAATTTGGTGGGAAATATTAGTTAACGTTAATTTTTGATATATTAAGTTGTCCCGAAAGTTTCTTTCGTTATATTCACGCGGTGTTTTCGTCTGGCAATGTTTAAATAAATATTCAGCCCTATTTGTGGAACGAGAGATGCGGGAAAAAAATAGTGAGAAATTAACTCTATATGAAATAATATTAGATTGCAAAACATAAAATATTATATAGCTATTACTTATTAATAAAATAATATATATATAAATATATTTAGATGGAAAACGCATTCGTTTTATTGTTTCCTGTTTTATAGACTTTATCCAGCCTTCGCGCTTTCTTCCAACAAACCAAACGAATAGTAAAAAAATATATTAAATACGATAAATTGATTGGAAAGAAATAAAAGGAGAGACAAAAAAATATTCGTTGTATAAATTCTACATAACTTCTTACAATTTCTAAACATTAAAAAATTTCATCAAAAAACCAGGAATCGAGTTTCCCAAATCCCATTCACCCCCGTACAACGCGACTTTCGCGGGATTAATCATTCATCCGCTGTTTTCGATCGTAACGGCTGAAAAAATATATCGAACGTGTTTTCCATATTCGTATGATCATTCCTTTTTTTTTTTTTCCGTCAATAAACAAGGAAGATGATACAAATATTTAGAGGGGTGAATCAACGATCGTACTGAAAATAGGAATTTTAAATTCCCCTTTCATATATATATATATATATTTTTTTTTTTTCGCTTCTGACCGCAGAACCGGATCTCTCTCGATTTTATGTATTTTGTTTCATTTTTATTATTTTTTTTTTTTTCATCCATTTTTCGTATATGTTGGCTCAATCAGGGGACAGTAGGACGCGGGAATTGGAAAAAGGACGATGACCGTTCTGAGGATAATTAAACGACGCGAAAATAATGACATCGAACAAGATGGAAAATGTTGACGCGATTATTAGCAGGGAATAATATTTTCGAAATTGTTTAACGACGCTTGGACGAAACATTCATTAAAATTTCATCTCATAATACATTTAATCCTTGGCGATATGCTTGATTGCGGTGGATATTGGCAGCGAAATGGTCCTTCGAATTTCAGGCGATCAATGGAGCACGTTAAATACTGAACAATTAATGTTTCCATTATCGATGATGAATATTTGACTGGCTTTTGAACGGGACAGTTTCTAAATATTTTTGAATGGTATTTACTGTTCCAAATAATTGAGAAACTTTTAACACTAGAACATAATTGAGTATAATGTAAAAATATGAATATAAAGAACTAGAATATGAATTTATGCGGTTTTATGCATCCATGCATTTTTATGAATTTTTTCCTGTTTTTCTAGTGTCTTATAATTAATACGACATAAAATTAAAAAAAAAGAAAAATAAAAATTACTTATTAATTTAATTCTTTGGTAAAAATAGGATTATTTATGTTCTCAATACTTCTGGTATCGAGTTATCACTAATAATCTTACAGATGATGCGAAATAAAATTAAAAAAATATAGAGAGAAAGAAATTACCTATTACTTAAAATTCTTTAATAAACTTCTAATTTAAATTAGAAATAGAAACATTTAAGTTCTCATTGGTTCTACTGTCGAGTTATCACCAATAATCTTACAGTTGATGCGAAATAAAATAAAAAAAAAAAGAGAGAAAGAAATTACCTATTACTTAAAATTCTTTAATAAACTTCTAATTCAAATTAGAAACAGAGACACTTAAGTTCTCAATGGTTCTACTGTCGAGTTATCGCCAATAATCTTACATTTGATGCGAAATAAAATAAAAAAAAAAAGAGAGAAAGAAATTACCTATTACTTAAAATTCTTTAATAAACTTCCAATTCAAATTAAAAACAGAGACACTTAAGTTCTCAATGGTTCTATTGTCGAGTTATCGCTAACAACCTTGCAGTTGCGGCATAAAACTTAAAAAAAAGAGACAAATTTTTTATCCAAAGCTTCCCATTCAAATGCCAATTTGACGCGTACCAACCTACCGCTTCGTATCATCAAAACTATTCAAAGTATCTCGTAATCCTTATCAAGTATGCCACCATGTACATCAAACGGCACACTCCACGCGACATCGTACATATACATGCACTTACCAGAGCGCGGGGTTCACACGTCGGGGACGTTTAAGCGCGCCACAAACCGCATCTCGCGGCTCGCCGAGAATTTCCACGCGTTTATTATTTGCGAGGCCGTATTTATTTATAGGGAATTGCCGGCGGAGGGCTTGCCGAGCCATAATCTGAAATGTCTCTCGTGCTCTTTCTACGACGGAACGTTATTGCTCGTCGCGTGCCGCAAAATATTTTGCCGGTTCCCGTTTTCCACCCTGAAATTACCGTTTAACGCTCTGTTTCTGTAACCGAGTATCCTACCCAGCCGTTTGTTGTCACTGCCGTCGAAACGACCGCGAGAATTTCTCGACTGCCACTTGAAGAGGGAGCATAGAAATCGCGACCAGGGGGATAAGTTGGTGGAAACCATCTCTGTGCTCGTTTGTTGGGTAGAGAGGTCGATAAAAAACGGCTTAAGCCGTGGAAAGATTTTGTTTCGAGATGGCGATGATCGTTTCTGTTTTCTTTTTTACTTTTTTTGCTTCTTTTTTTTATTTTTTTTTTATCGCTCTAGATCTGTTCTGCTGTTTTAAGTTTCTCGTAAATGCACAGAAATTGGCAGTCTGTTAACAGGTTCTGTTCTGTAGATATTTNTGGTTCTATTGTCGAGTTATCGCTAACAACCTTGCAGTTGCGGCATAAAACTTAAAAAAAAGAGACAAATTTTTTATCCAAAGCTTCCCATTCAAATGCCAATTTGACGCGTACCAACCTACCGCTTCGTATCATCAAAACTATTCAAAGTATCTCGTAATCCTTATCAAGTATGCCACCATGTACATCAAACGGCACACTCCACGCGACATCGTACATATACATGCACTTACCAGAGCGCGGGGTTCACACGTCGGGGACGTTTAAGCGCGCCACAAACCGCATCTCGCGGCTCGCCGAGAATTTCCACGCGTTTATTATTTGCGAGGCCGTATTTATTTATAGGGAATTGCCGGCGGAGGGCTTGCCGAGCCATAATCTGAAATGTCTCTCGTGCTCTTTCTACGACGGAACGTTATTGCTCGTCGCGTGCCGCAAAATATTTTGCCGGTTCCCGTTTTCCACCCTGAAATTACCGTTTAACGCTCTGTTTCTGTAACCGAGTATCCTACCCAGCCGTTTGTTGTCACTGCCGTCGAAACGACCGCGAGAATTTCTCGACTGCCACTTGAAGAGGGAGCATAGAAATCGCGACCAGGGGGATAAGTTGGTGGAAACCATCTCTGTGCTCGTTTGTTGGGTAGAGAGGTCGATAAAAAACGGCTTAAGCCGTGGAAAGATTTTGTTTCGAGATGGCGATGATCGTTTCTGTTTTCTTTTTTACTTTTTTTGCTTCTTTTTTTTATTTTTTTTTTATCGCTCTAGATCTGTTCTGCTGTTTTAAGTTTCTCGTAAATGCACAGAAATTGGCAGTCTGTTAACAGGTTCTGTTCTGTAGATATTTATACGTATGTTTGTTATAAAATACAATCATCGGCTAATTCTCAATCTAACAATTAAAAGTTATAGTTGGAGTTAAAATTAAATATTTTTTTTATAAATACAGTGTATCTTTATTACATTTGGATCGTAATTTGCAAAAGTATGACTCGCGATTGTAAAATAAGAGTAGACCGGGGCGAATAGGATCAAAATAAAAAATAAAAAAATTCAATTAGTTTAAATTAAACAAAATTTTTTATTATCAATGTTCAAATTAATCGAAATTTTTTATCAATGTTCAAATTAAACAAAATTTTTTCTTATCGATGTTCAAATTAAACAACATTTTTTTTCCTCAATGTTCAAATTAAACAAAATTTTTTATCATCAATGTTCAAATTAAACAAAATTTTTTATTGCCAATATTCAAATTAAACGAAACTTTTTATTACCAATGTTCAAATCAAATACACATCAGTCACGAATTTATAATAAAAAGTTAACTTTCTACATTCTATATTATTTTTCACTATCAAAAGAAAACAGAAAAAAAGAAAAAAGAAAAAAAACGATACCCTATGTGACCAACCTTCCCAGCGAAATGCTATACAACACACGTTGCCCTTGAATTATTCTAAAATTTCGTAACAAACTTTCCGAACAGCCCTAATAAAGCCACCCCCTTTCAGGTTGTACCACCGGTTACGGGTTGCTCGGTGACATTCTGTACACTCGACCACATGCATCCTCTCGCAGAGACGTCGATCGAGCGAAACGGAGGCAACGTCGAACAAGAAGAGGGACAAACAGACAGAGGGTAAGAGAAACGCGAGTACTTACCACCAGCAGCGACGCAGGTAATATTCAGCGAGGCACCCTCGCTGTACGGGCCCAGTACGTAATAGGGAATATGAGATCCTCCATCTTCGTCCAATATGCTAAGCTGCTCCGGCGGTACTGTAATAATTTCGCACAATAAGTTCGTCTACCCTTCGTTTCTCCACGGCCAACAGCATCCACCACCGTTCTTTTCGTCGTGTCTCGCGGTCGTTCGTCTCGAAAACGACGACGAAGACGACGACCAAGACGACGAAGACAAGAAAAACGACGAAGAAACGGGACTGGCTCGCACCACCGGTCGAATCAATTTGCAAGACGATGAATTACTGGCCGTGCAGAGGCGTGTGTCATCCAAAAGACACCACAGACACTCCGTGGCGGCTGGTATTCTTATCTAGCGACCCATAACCGCCCCGTGGCGCTCTTAAGAAGCCGCGTGATATGCAAATCGTTTTTGAGCCAGGCGCCAGGAATTGAAGAAGCGCTCGGATAGGGGTGTGTTTTTTAGTACTAAGTTTTATCAAGCTTGTGTACGCTGCCGGGGAGATGTTTGGAACCGTTCGTCTAATTGGAGTGGTATGGAATTTTTTTTTTTTAGTTTCTGTGTCGATTAACAATGAAGCGGTCAAACGATTGGTTCGTTGTTTTTTTATTCAAATTTTGTAAATTATTAACGACGCATTTTTGAATGTTTCAGACGATTTTCTGTGTAATATATGGTTACAGATTTGTTTCTGCTACATTATGTATTTTTTTAAGTATCTATTGTTGTAACATCTTTGGCAGAGATAGGTATACTTTAATCGTTGGTAGGTTTAGTGTTAATTAGGAATTTTATTTATCAATTCTGGGTACTGAAAATGGTTTGAGTTGGTGATTGTTTTGTTTCATTCTCGATTTTTTAAAGTATCTCGCATTACTTATTACATTTACTTGGTTTACTAACATTTATTTTTCACGTAACCTGTACCACTACTATTTTCAAACGGTTATAAAAATTTCTGTGAATTCTGATCGATGATAAATTGACAAAAATATGTTTCTCGAATTTTTCAAAGTCTCTTACGAATTAAAACAAAAATAATTATATCCTTCTTACCGAAAGATTAAAGAACTTGCGCGGCTATAATAATATCAGAAAAATATTAAATCTTTGGCGTTGAAACAAATTGAAGTAGCAAACCAATATTTAACATCCGAAAATCATTTTCCATCAGCAATTTTATCGATCCGAATATACTGGAAGAAAATGCCAACGAAACCAGAAGGAATCAAGAAGCAAAGAAATTGAATTCACGTCGATTTTCCTTATCGCCGATTAATTAGAGAAAACAGAAGGAACACGAGTTCTTTTGAACGATAACAAGATCCGGACCGCGGCTTGGAATCTACTTATCGATCTAGCCGACATCGATGCCGCGATTTCGACGAGTCGAGCGCCTTCAAATCGCTGATCTAATTTCGTATGTCCTCCCCCGATCCTCGACGACTTTCAGATAAAACTCCTCTTAATCGTCGCTTGCTGAACCGTAGATCCGGGTCAAGAAGACCGAATCCGTTCTCTGTTTGTTCGAGCTAATCGCGGAAAGCGGTCTGGCAAGCCTCGATCAACTCTGAGGAGATCAAAGACAGAAAGAGAGAGAAAGATGGAAGTTAGGGGAGAATATGGTTGGTTGGACAGTGAAAGACAGAGGAAGGCAGAGGAAAACAGAGGGAGACAGAGGAACGGAAATAGGTGAAGAGGAAAGACGAAGAAATAATCATAGTCTATCATCGAAGGAGGAAAGAATAAAAGAAATTATTGACACTAGATCTATTATATTAATTTCTTATATTAATTTCTTATTGAAATTTTGCAAATCTACTGTAAAATGAAACGCGATAGAACGGATTGGATTTTATTACGAAAATGTTAGAAAATCGCGGTAGACTAACGGCTGATCAACTTTGAGGAGACCAGAGACAGAAAAAGAGAGAAAGAGGAAAGTTAGGGGAGAATATGATTGGTTGGACAGTGAAAGATAGAGGAAGGCAGAGGAAGACAGAGGAACGGAAATAGGTGAAGAGGAAAGACGAAGATATAATCATAGTCTATCATCGAAGGAGGAAAGAATAAAAGAAATTATTGACACTAGATCTATTATATTAATTTCTTATATTAATTTCTTATTGAAATTTTGCAAATCTACTGTAAAATGAAACGCGATAGAACGGATTGGATTTTATTACGAAAATGTTAGAAAATCGCGGTAGACTAACGGCTGATCAACTTTGAGGAGACCAGAGACAGAAAAAGAGAGAAAGAGGAAAGTTAGGGGAGAATATGATTGGTTGGACAGTGAAAGATAGAGGAAGGCAGAGGAAGACAGAGGAACGGAAATAGGTGAAGAGGAAAGACGAAGATATAATCATAGTCTATCATCGAAGGAGGAAAGAATAAAAGAAATTATTGACACTAGATCTATTATATTAATTTCTTATATTAATTTCTTATTGAAATTTTGCAAATCTACTGTAAAATGAAACGCGATAGAACGAATTAGATTTTATTACGAAAACGTTAGAAAATCGCGGTAGACTAACGGCTGAAGCAGGCCTTGTGTATTTCGTCAACGCGCTTCCCCACTTAAGGAAAATTCCTTGGGACTGGGGATAATAAAACTAAGGCAGTCATACTGGCGGAAACGTCCTCAGGACTCACGGATAGTCCAGAAGGACATTATTGTGGCAGCCTTCAACGTGAACGCACGTAATAGTAAACAAAGTATTCAAAACGCTCACAGACTATATTCTTTAATTACCGCTCAAATCCTGATTCCACCTTACGAAAAGAAGACGGTTCGAGGTTGTTTCGAGGAATGTTCGAGAAATATTCGAGAAATCTTCGAGAAATTTTCGAGAAATCTTCAAGAAATGTTCGAGGAATTCGACAGTTGTTTTCCGAGGTCCTTTACTGTGAAAAGTCCGGTTTTTCCCAGATGTGGTCATTTTTAAGGAACGATTTAAGGGTCTGCGATGATTTACGAGTACGTCGCCAGTGTTCTCGTACACGTTTCGAAGCCCAACGAAAAACAGGCGAGGACCTCAATGCTTCGTTCTAACAAGCGCGCCAATAATTTCTCACGCTACTGCAGTGCATTGTTTAGAATTTAAAAATCGTAGGAAAGAATCTAAAGGATTAATAAATAAGCTGTGTTTGGTTCCAAGAGAAAGAAGATGGAAGGAAATAAAATTGTATAACTTGTACGTGTTTGCGCTGCGAAAACTGTGTAATTGTTAAAATGAAGAAAAAGAGAGAGAGAGGCGGCGGAGAGAGAAAGAGAGAAATGGAGGGTCGTAAGTAAGAGGAAAAAGTTAGGGATTTATCAAGAAAAGAGGTGCGAGCTCGGCGCACTGACAGAGATACGAATGACTCTACTCTGCTTTTTATTTTCCTTTTATGCTTGTATAACCTTCTGGCTTCTTGTATATTCGTGTACACGTATTAAAATAGTAAACAGTGGTGGCAGGTAATAAGGTTGAATGCAGGCTTCGTGTCGAGCCAGAGAACACTAGAAATTCACCAGGGATGTGACAGAATGAAAATAAATACAGGTAGAGAAATGAAGTTTGTATCCAAGGGAGAAGACGAAAATCATGAAAGCATGTAAGAAAGAAAATGAGAAACATAGAAGGAGACGAAGCTGTGCGAGAGGGTAAATATTGAAATGAATAATATAGGAGACAATTAAGAGGTTTCTTGTATTAAAGCGAAGAAGGAGGAAAGAATAATGAACGATGGAATGAAAAATGGAATAAGATGGATGCAGGAACGAGCGGAGTCGTGGGAAAAAAAAAAAAAAGGAGACGTAATAAACAAGCAGGCAAAGACAAAGGTAAAGATATTGCATTACCGTGTCAAGAGGAAGTAATAGATGCAGGGGACTCAAAGCAGAGGAAACGGAAGGACGAGAAGATTAATGGAGAATGAAATGGACAAGCACGAGGGACCGACGAAATACGTATCTAGTCCAAGATACAAAGAAAAAAGGGTTCAAAGGAATCCGGCGGAAGAACGGAAGAGACGAGCGATGAAAGAAAAATGGCGGAATAATATAGAAATAAAATTGTATAACACGGAATCGTGTTTTGAGAGAAAGGAAATTAAAATTTGGAAACGAAATGAAAGGGGTAAAATTGATTTTCAAAGCGAACGTGATTTGGGATGATTTTCGACGCTTTAAATCGAGTGAAATTTTCGAAGCAGGGGTGAACTGAAATTTGTGTTTAAGATAATTTGTTCTTTTGGAATATTATTTGGACATCGATATTCAATGCTTGAATTTAGTTTGATTTTTTTTATATTCACCGGCTGTAATTTTATGTTCAAAACTTGATTGCGATTATGTAGAATTCCTTTTAAAGGAATTCAGACATAAATTATAGTACCACAAACTAATACTATTTTTAAAATTTCAATTCCCTTAAATCACTCTCAAGAAGAACAAGAATTATATCCAAAGGTGGAACAAGGAAGCGAAAGAGAATCGAATTTAGTATGCAGCTTTGGAAAGAACACCGATGTAATAAAATTACAGCACCACAGAAACCCGTACTATTTATAAAATTCCAATTCTCTTAAACCATCCCCAAGAAGAACAAGAATTAAATCCAAAGGTGGAACAACAAAACGGAAAAGAATCGAATTTAGAATATAGCTTTAAAAAGAACACCGATGTAATAAAATTATAATACCACTGAAACCCGTACTATTTTTCAGATTCCAATTCCGTTAAACCATACGCAAGAAGAACAAGAATTAAATCCAAAGGTGGAACACGAAAACGGAAAAGAATCGAATTTAGAATTCAGCTTTGAAAAGAACACCGATGTAATAAAATTACAGCACCACAGAAACCAATGCTATTTTTAAAATTCCAACTCCCTTAAACCATTCCCAAGAAGAACAAGAATTAAATCCGAATGAGGAACAAGGAAGCAAAGAAGGATCGAACATGCGACAGAAATTCTGATCTGCTGAACACTCACTGATCACCGTGAGATTGACTTTGCTGTTCCTGGTCGGGGACTGCTTGAAATCGACCCTGCATCTGTAAACGGCGGCGTCGCTCTCACGAACGTTCTCGAGGGTGAGTTTCGCGGGTTGCTCCGAGTATCTGAAGAAGGCACGTTTGTCGAGGCTTATATCCTGCCAGTGTTTTCCTTGTTCCAGGTTGGTTCGTCCCCTCGTGTCGAAACTGTAAATAGACGAGCAACGCGTATGGTGAGCGACAGAGAAAATGGCTGGAGGTGGTTAAAAAGACGACAATTTCAGGGGTTGGTTCGTCGAAACCGATGCTTGTGCCGAGATTCCAACGATTTTCGAAGTCTTGGTAGAAATAAATCACGGAAAAATTTGTTGTCGATTGATGAACATATTTTTTTTTTTTTTTGCAATAGTTTTAGCATTTTTTTTTCGTTTTTTTTATGGAAAATATATGGAAAATATGGTCGGCGTTGAATGAATTTTTTGAATTTTGATTGAAAAGTTACCGGCAATGCGCATTTAATTTTCAAACAGCAAGCACGGTTTTATTACAAAAGTTTTGACATTGTTGGAAAAAATATGGCGTTGATTATGTAAATTTTTAGTATTTATACGCCTTGCGATAATAAAGTTCCAGAATGGATCAAGTAAATACAATAGGGTGAATTGAACGCGATATTGTGTTTGTTTTCAGTTTTAATAATTTTCGAATGGTATGTTATTCGTCATTTCTGTTTCGAAGGGAACGTATTTCTGTTCGTTATTTTAATTATGATTTTTGTCATTCCGACCGATGTTTTCCATAATTTCTGTTTTCAATGGGATGCGTTTATCATTTCGAACGGAGCTTTTGTAACACCTGTTAACGAACATTAACGTTAACGTTCACAGCACCATGAAATTATTTGTAACATGCCACATTTTTATATCATTCCATGCATCAGAATTTAGAGTTTGGAAAATTAATTTCAATTTCCAAGGAAAACGTCGCGACCCCTGAAATATGTATTAAAACGTAGAAATAATTTAATCCAACATTTCGTTTCGATTTCAACTTTTGTATTTTGTATCATAATTATATACAGTTGATCACAAAAGTATTATAATTAATTAACGGCGACGCGTGTAATCTTCTTCAAGGATTCATTTGAGCCGAATTTTACATCGTCCTCGATTCAAATTTTTTTCATTTCAAAACAATGAAAATTAACCAAACAAACAGAAACTTGTTTATTCAGAGTTCCAATTTGAAAATTGATTTTATCGATTGAAACTTTTACCCGTGACAATATTAATCAAAAAATATATTTAAATTCCTCCATATCGCATGCACCGATACTAAAAATATTCAATTTAACTATATTCGATCGTAAATATTTATAGTATATTTTTCTCTTTCCAAAGCATTTTAAATTTTCACGAAAAAGGTTAAAAAGTGTAAAGAATCAATGTTACTGCTTCGAAATATAATTTTTTTCTCCAAAAAAGTGTTACACATTATCAAAAAATAAATTTAAAACAATTTTTATTTCACTCTTCATTTATAAATTTATAATCGTACCCAAAATTCGCTTGCTACATGAACTGACCATATATTTATTCGACTAACTCTACAATTATTATAATTGCGCAAGCTGATCCGAAACAATTCTTCGTTACCGTAATACGAATCGGTGTAACCAAAAATAATCGACAAATTCAATTTCCCCACACGTTTCCATTTAACCTAACTCGAAACATTTCCGGTATTATCGGGTACACATTTATCACCAATTATTTTAGCAAAATTCTCCAACAGTCGTTCACGAACCAACAAGATCCACGCGATCAAAAATTCAAATATTCACCGCTCCACGATGCTTGATTCCCGGTAGAAAAACACGAGCATGTTCGAGGTAAAAACACGGTTGGAAGAGCCGTGAAATTACGAGCGATAACACTCGAAGCTCGGCGTGAAAACATCGACAATGTTTCGATTACATTGAGAAACTTCGAATATTTTTCATAGCGTTTAACGCGGAGAAAATGAGCGAAGCTGAGAGAAATTTAAACCAAAAAAAAGAAAAAAAAAAAAAGAAAAGAGAAGAAGAATTTTAAACAGACAGGAATGTTTGGTGTAAATAAAAAGGACAGTGAGATGGAGGATAAAACGTACGATTTATTATTTACCGTTTGAAACATATATTTAACCCAGTTTTGGAAATGAGGTAAAACAGAGACGCGTGCTATTTCAAGCGGGCACGCGATGATCGTGTCAATAAAACCGTTCCCCGCGATCGTTGCTCGCTTTATATTCGCTGGTGAGTTTATTAATCCCGCGTGTAAACATTTCGAAAGCTTTAGCCCCCGTTTCGGGGCTTAATATCGCGGCCGCGAAGAAAGAAAACAGAAGTGGAAATTTGCTCGCGTTGCAGCGCGGTTTTCCCGTTTTCTTCGCGAGCTTTATCTTTGAAGAAACGCTTGAGCGTGCCTGTGACCTGTTTTCATTGTAACTTTCAATTCTATGCGACCGGCTTTATACGTAATTCTGTGAAATTTAGTTTGGTGTTTTCAAAGTAGACGTGTCGTGGATAAGAGGAGTTCGGTTTCTTTAATTATCCGGAATCAATTTTTATTTTTTTTCATTTTTGGTTAGTTTAATTTGTTCGTTTGTTATTTAAAGTTTAATTATTGCATTTTCCGTGAATTTTTTTGGCGAATATTTTGTAGAAAGTTCGTTATATCGCGGATAAGAGGAATTCGGTTTCTTTAATTATCCGGAATCAATTTTTATTTTTTTTCATTTTTGGTTAGCTCAGTTTGTTCGTTTGTTATTTAAGGTTTAATTATTGCATTTTCCGTGAATTTTTTTGGCGAATATTTTGTAGAAAGTTCGTTACTTTATAGGAGCTATGAATTTTTCTTCTAATAGTCACAAATTCGATATTAATATAATACTTTTGATTTCTAATGTATATTATTAATATAGAATTTATAATAATAATATCAATAATCATTGTATACATAATTAGCTCCTAAATTTTTATTTATATTTAGTATTATTTGGGGAAAAAAAAGAAATTATAAATGCTTAATATTTTCTATTTATTTGGTTAATTTACTTTGGTTTGAAGTAAAAAAAAAAGAACAAAATTTGAATTGACGAAAATACAAAACTTAACTTGAAACTTAACTTCTAAAGAAAATTACACGTGTCGCCATAGTGACGCCATTAGAGTAAAATATATTTCTTTCATAATAAAAGGTTCAAATTTGTGAGAACTATTGGGCTGACCAAATATTATCATTTAAGGGTTCCCGTGTAATTCAGTTGATGTTTTTATCGCTGAATTGTCGCCATATCATCATGGAATGCTTAATAACGTCATTAACGAGCGTGTATTTATCATGTGCAGCCATTATATCACGGGTCATTAGTGACCCACAAATGCATAAATGAAAAATCATGCGGAATTATGATGGAATGGGAGACGTTAATAGACACGGGAAAATAAATCAGAGATCGAAGCCGTAAATTCATACATATGTAACAACAAATCTAGTAATTTAAATTCTTACACCCAATTAACCTTTCACTCCGAATGCTTTCACCTAATCGGTAATAATCAGTGAGTCAGCAATCGAGATACATAGTAAATTATTTTTGAGATCAGTGACCGATTAATCCGCTGAACGAAAGTCGAATAAAATTGGTAATAACGCGAGGAAAAAGTTAACGATTGACTTTTCAAGCTGAATCTTAAGCGATGCGTTAAGACTGGTCGCTGATGCGATCTAGCATCGAACAAAATGAATGCGTGCATTATGGAATATTGTTGGTTTGCACGATGGATTGAATAATTCATTCGAGGGACATAAATCAATCCACGAGAATGGTTATTAGACGTATCGTACATGATGAGTCACATGATCGAGATGAAATGTAATTTCTGTTTGGTAAGAGACAGAAAAAGAATGATACGGTAGAAGTTTGAACGACATAACGAGCTTTTTTACCCTCTTACGTCTTCACTTTCTCCTAAGCATGACTATAAATCTAGATAATAAATCGTCACTTTGACAAATTATCGTATGGAGAAATAATCAGTGTAATGAAATGCAGCCGATTTAATAAATATTAAATAAAATATGAGTATCTCAATTTTAGAATTAAGTGGTTTGCAATGGCGGAGTTGGCTAGTCATACAATTCTACATAAAATATATAATAATTTCATATTTTACATTTTATATAATACTAAAAATATAAAATAAATAATATAAAATATAAAATGTATAATAATTGTGTACTTTATATTTTTAGTATTATATAACATTTAAAATATCAAATAAACAATATAAAATATAAAATGTATAAAATGTATAATAATTTTGTATTTTATATTTTTAGTATTACATAAAATATAAAATATGAAATTATTATATTTTATATTTATCTAAGAATGAGCTACTTAAAAGCATTCAAATTTAGATAAACTCAAAGAGCTTCAAAATCAATGCATCGCACTGCTGCTCACAAAATGGCGCAAAATATAATTTACCGCCAAAAGTAGAGTTACGAGGATTCATAATTAGAACAACAATATTTTATGCATATGAAATGCGTATATTCTGTACATTACAACCCGCTGTACCCGCACAAACATCAGCGGTCCATTTATGGCTCAACCTGATGGGATAAAAAAAATTCAGAACATTCAACTGCAAAAGGAATACAAGATATCCAAGCGGAGAAATTCAAAACTTCCACGAGAATCACGCAAACAAGCCCATTTTTATTCCTCCGTGCACAGATGGACGCGGGAAGTATCCTTCGAGATTCGAGCGGTGCCGAAGAAAAAGTGGAAAGAGGAAGAGAAGGAACGGCGAACGAAACTTTTCATATTGCTTGAACTAAACTCTCGCGAAACGATCAATCGAGGAATACGTTCGGACGCGGTACTGTTATCAAAGAAAAGCACAAAGTCACGCGAGATTCTTGAGCCACTTTACCATCTAATATCTGGCTTTTACGCGATGCTATTTTTATTACCCGCCGCTGCAATATCGAACGGGTTCTAACTAAATTTATGGAGTATCGATGGCGTGTGAGAGCTTCTTAAAGAGATCAAAGCCACCCGTAAACCCACCTCTTCCTCGCCTAACCCCTTGTTCGACCGAAGGAATTTCTCCAACGAGTTATTTACATTTTCTCGCTCTTTCCATCCCTTTTCCGCTTCGTCACGCGTTTCTTCTTCCACCGACGGCGCTATAAATACGTGTTATCTAGTGTCCAAAAGAATAATGATGAAAAGAACATTGGTTCCTGCTTCTTCTTCTTACGAGGCCCCCGGTGGATGGTTTTTAATTCATTTTTTGGTATCTGAAGAATTTTTTATATTCGTTTCTGATATTTGTCTTTTTGATGGCGATTCTTTTATATTTTTGTATTGCAGGGTTCCGCTTCTGATGAGAGAATGGTGACGGTTTTTAATTAATTTTTAGGTATCTGAAGAATTTTTTATATTCGTTGGTTTCTGAGGATATTTGCCTTTTTGATGGCGATTCTTGTATATTTTTGAATTGCAGGGTTACATTTCTTATGAGAGACGGGTGACGGTTTTAAATTAATTTTTAGGTATCTGAAGAATTTTTTATATTCGTTGGTTTCTGAGGATATTTGCCTTTTTGATGGCGATTCTTGTATATTTTTGAGTTGCAGGGTTCCGCTTCTTATGAGAGAATGGTGAAGGTTTTTAATTAATTTTTAGGTATCTGAAGAACTTTTTTATATTGGTTGCTTTCTGAGGATATTTGTCTTTTTAATGGCGATTCTTGTATATTTTTGTATTGCAGGGTTCCGCTTCTTATGAGAGAATGGTGACGGTTTTTAATTCTGTAGTATAGTAATTTAGAACATAGCAGTGGGTATTCCCAAAGACAAGACCATAAAAGAGAAAGGCACTGGCGAAGATCAGGCCCAAGGAGCTGGCCAATGTGTAGGCGAGAGTGAGTAGTGCGTGGTGATGGGAGGGTGCACGAGAATTTTTGCGAGAATGGTTAAATAGAAAGAGCGCACTGCGCGCTATTTTTGTTTCATTTTATACCTATTTTTATCTTCTTTTTTTTAATAAACATATAATCCTTCATTACAATACCTCAATTCATTTTTATACATCTGCAGAATTTTTTATATCTGTTAGTTCAGAGGATATTTGTCTTTTTGATGACAATTCTTGTATATGTTGGGGTTGTTAATTTTCGGTAGACAATTTAAAGTGCGAATAAATTGTATCAATTAATTGAAATTCTTTCCTGTATCTTTTCACGCGTAACTCGCATGGTAACTAGATTTTCCTATCGGGTAGTGGAGGTAGGTGGTAGATATTTTCGCTGACACTTCGGGGTGGGTTGCATAGGCTCACGCCTCGGTACACCTTTTCGGCTTACCGGACAGCCACGCTCGTTGTCCTAAACTTGCATCGCCGTCAACGACACGTCCCCCAGGTGAAACTACAGCCACCACCCTCTGGTCCAAATAATTAACCGCAACGTTTTTTCTTATCTGGCTTACACGCGTGTCCCGCGACAGTTCCCGCGAGCATTCAGTTCTGTCCCGCAATCAACGCGAAGCACATTCTGTCAGCGTTATTATGCCACGCCATTTATCACCGCGTCGTGGTTATCACGGCATTTTTTTTCAAATGTTTACGAGGTAGCTCCGGCGACGAACGTATCATTGTGTCCGGTTGAATTTTTTCTTTTTTTCTTTTGCAATTCGTCGACGCTATAAATCGCGGAAAGGAAAAATAAAAGTTTGTCGGTAATGTATGAATAACATTATATATCGCATTTAATATATTATATAAATTCTGAGTTCGTAAAACGCACTAGAAATTGAGGATAAGGATGAATATTGGAGAAGGACGGTCCGATAAGAAGATAACAAATAAAAAGGCATAGAAATAAAAATAGCCACAACTACAAAACTAAAGAGCCAAAGAATAAGTGCTAATGTAGTATATAAATTAACAAAGAGCAAAGAAATAGGCGATTCTTCTAAATAGAGTAACAATAATGAAATAAAAAACTAATCTGATCTTATCTCCTCTTTTTCTTTTTTTTTTCAGAATTTCCACTGCAAAATTTTACGAATTCCAATTTTTACCCGTAACAATATCAATAAAAATAAATATATTCGGTTTCTTCCATATCGCGTGCACCGATACCGAAAATATTTAATTTAATTGCACTGCACAGTTTTCACGCCCATAACTGTTAACCGAGCAACAGCCTTCCGAAATTCGAGCTCGTAAAAGCTTTTGTTACTTTCTTTATCTGCGTATAGAAATTACTTTAAATTGACGCAGAATATCTGTTCAATTGCACAATATTCAGGTTGGTACGCGACCATTAAATTAAAGAAACAACTGTAACCGAACGCGAGCGTTCAGCACAGAGACGGTGGACCTTTTAGGGGTGCACGCGATTTCCGGTTGTTCAAAGCGGTCGTTTGGCAGGCGGTACGTAATTAACCGTGAACTTTAACGCGTAACAGCGGAATAATTGGTTTGCACGGTGAAATCAGCACGAGATCGAACGGGCACGGTTGCTGGATTTAATAAAAATCGAGTTTGGCTAGTTGGTTAATTTCCACGTGCCTTGATAATTCCACGGCCTTCGCACGGAAACCGGTTAACTTCGTTACCCGCTCTAATTCGATAGAATTAATAACATCCACTGTTGATTCTGAATCTAGTTTAATCGCAAATTCCTGCTTCTTTTCGGTCTTTTGTAGAGGGTGCGCGTGGAACGAATATTGAACTCATATTTTCGTTAGCGCTCTCGCTCATTGAATGACTAAAGCAATTTATGAATATTTTTCTAAGCCGAAAAATCAGTATTCTTTAGATAAATATTGTACCGTAAAATTAAAGTATATAATTGAATATGATTATTTTATTTATCATGCACCGTTGCTCACAAGATTTTTATGCGAGACAATTGTATCTAATATGGAACTATAATAATATCTGATTTTAAAAGCTTATAAAAATTAAAGAAATGGTATTTTTCAAACGAAATCAATGTTAAGACAAAATTAATAAACGAACGTGTTGAAAGTTTGAAGGTATAGTGAAACGCTCACGCAGAGAAAAATATTGGATCGAACCGTTTAATATAATACACATGCTACGAAAGCGATAAGAGAAAAGAGACCGAGCTGAATAAAATAAAGAAAATAAATAAATAAATAATAAAATTCACCATAAACCGTAAGTCTTCCCACAAAACTACTCGACGAGTGTTAAACGTTGGAAATTCATCGCGGAACCGTAACTCGGAATCCTTTTGCCAACCGACCAAACGTAACCAACCGTTTACGCGTCCAAAGCCGCGGACGTAGCGGAATAAAAGCGCAACGCGTCGATATAAGTCGAGCCAGGAGTCTTTATTTCCCTCTGCGTGGAACGAGCAACGAATATAAAAATTCTCCGCTCAGAAACCACGCTTACTCCTTGCACCGGTAAAATAAACTCGCGAGAAACCGGCCTTTCGGTGAAAATATTGGTGTGTTTCAGGTATGAGTGCTTCGTTCCCCAGTTATTTTTAAACGTACACTCTAGCGGGCTTAAAAAAAGCTGCACATTTTTTTCTGGGACACTTCGACGGTGATAAAAATCGAACATTCGATAGAAATTAATCTGAAAATCGCATATTTTGCTCAGGACATCTCTCAAATAATCAAATAATCTCTCATTCTTGATCTTCTAATAAAAATTTTTAATCGTTTAATCGTTGAACAGCGCACGTTTCATTACAAAGTATCCTCTGATCAGGGATTATGTCTAAAATTTATTAACTCTCGATGTTCATTCAACTTTTACAATTATAAACATTCCAAGCACTCCGGTCACCGATGACCACCATAACAGTCAACGTGTTAACACATTGCGTACGGCGCTGTAGAAACACTTTATACGACGCATATATTCACTTTTTTAATTAGCATTTGGTAGCAGATATTCACATAAAGTATTCTTAAATATTACTATATATTTTTTATACATCATTTACATTTTTTACACTTTTAGAAATTTCAATTATTTATTTTACAAGATTGAATAATCCTTTGAATAATCATTTTTTTTCGTTAACCATTTGTTAAGGGAATACGCGAGACTTCGTTACCCTGGTAACGTAACAAGAGAGTCTATTTTTAGTTCCTTGAATAGTCGATTGAGTCGAAAAAACCTGAAAACGAGATATCTCGTCTCCCGTGTGCAATGTGTTAACGAATTTTGAATATCATCGCTGGTCAGAGAATACTTTGAAATAAAATACGCGATATTCGATAATAAAAATTTGTATTAAAAGATCAAAAATGGGAGATTAATTTTTACCAAATCTTCTATCTACCATTGTGGCGCCCTGAGAAAATATGATTATAACTACGAGTCACACTCGTGGCGCCGACTCTGGTCAAAACACAATAAAAAGGCACATTTACGATAAAGTTCAATTTTAACTTTAACTGTAATTTAAATTTACAAGATTGAAAATTAGCAAATACCAAACACCTGTAATATTTCAATACTTTGCGTTTAACGGTGTGTCAAAGACGCGAATAACTATTGCTAATATGCACGAAGATCGAAGAAATGGTAAGCCAAAAGGGTTAATAAACACCAATTTTTGACGCAGCTTCGATAAAGTTACGAATTATAAAATCTCCTGCGGTAATTGCTGCGAACGTATCACTTATACGCGATCGAGGGTCGCAGAGGGTGAGAACGGGGTGGAAAGAAGCAATATCTCGGTCATAATTCTTGCGCTGCTGATTCGCGCCGACTGGGACGCGGATCGAATGGCCGGGAAAGCAGAGAGCAATTCATTTTATGGACGTTTAACCCTGCTCGACGGCAAGAACACCGCCGCGGAACATTTATGAAATTAAACGTTTCCCGTGTACCCGTGGCCTGTTCCGTCGCGGAACGGACAAGAAAGGGACGGTATTCGTGGCGCGGGGAAAATGTGACGAGAAGTTTGAAATGGGTTAGAAGGCGAAGGGGTAAGAAGTTCGATATTACCGTTTCGATTTATGGTGGTATTATTGTGGAAAAAAATTTCTCGACGCTGGACAGAGGGTGTACGTATTAGGTCGTAATTTATTTGTTAAATTACATGGAAGATTTCCCGGTACAAATTCTGTTTCTACACGATTTTGATTTAACGCGGTTTCGGGGAAAAATATAAAATTCCGCATCTCTTTTTGCACGGTTTATTTTGATTTTCGACGAACTTAAATGGAACTAAAAATTTCAGATATTAATATTTTTTTATGGGACGATAAAGTTGTCAGAATACAGAGCTAAAATGTATTCTTAATTTTGAAAAGCTACCATTTCGTCAGTTTACAATTTTTCACGCCGGATTTAAATTCATTGTTTGAAATGTTTCTTTGTTTCATTTGTTTAAAAAATATTCTCGTTGGCAGAGTTAACCGAAATTGTTGAGGACGGTGTAAATAAAATTTTTTTTTTCAACAAACAAAAAAGGAGATTGAACGTTAAGCTGGAATTTAGGGTGGAAAGAATAACGGTTTCATGGTGGAAACTCCTTTTGTAGGCAGAAATCGTGGAATACATTATTCTGTGTGGAACTCTCATGAACTTCAATTGCAAAGTGCCTGTAGTTGATATTTTGAATGGAAGTTTAATTAGCTCGTTTCTCAACCAGAAATCTCCCTTGAGCACGAAATTAACAATTAGCAAAAGTGAGTTACATATTTCCTTTTGTCCCTTGCAAACTGCGAATATGGCGTAGTTTAACACAAACGCAACAGTGTTATTAAAATTACCGCTTAAATGACGAATTATCTCATCTCTCTGGGTAACATATTAAGAAGAAAAGAAAAAAAAAAAACTTAAATAAATTATACTTAGGTTACTTACGTAAATAAATTATAACATATACAAAAATAAATACATATTTTATAGAAGCAACATTAATATTTAAGATGGCCGGATATTTTTGTAACCATCTATACGTATAAAAACAAAGCAAATAAATTCGATTCTAGTAAAATTCAAAATAAATAAAAAAAAAAACATTTTAATTAAAACACAGAATAATAGAAAGGTTGCAAAGAATTAATCTGAATAAATAAAAGATATACCGTCCCGTTTAAAATAAAGCAAGTTCGCTTCCATTTTTTATGCGCGCCATTGCGCTTGCGACAAAAAGTGAGGTTACGAAGAAAGATTTTATATTACACAAGTATATTTTCGCTAAATAACAGATATAACCTGTTTCGATTACCAATTCTGTATACGCTTCTGGACACTGGTAAGGGAATAAAAAAAATAATATTCATAAGATGTTCTTTTTCCTAAGAGCCGTGCCTCTTGTTGCACGCGCGGTTCAAGCAAGTAGATTTTACACGAGAATTCGTTACTCGTTAACATCGCTGCCAGCAGCGGAGCTGTTCGGCGAAATATCTTATATGTAATTTCAATTTTAACCCGGAGCACGTTCATACATTTTAAAGGCTTGAAAAGAAGCTGCACAGAGAAAGAAAAAGGAACGCAATTCGGAACGAAGTTCAATCGTTGATGCGCCAACGGAAATGGTACGTGTAGCAAAGATGAGCACACGATTCTCTGTAACTGTAGCGAGAAAGATGGGATTTCTGCTTTTCCTCGTTTCTATGCGTAAACTGCGATTGGATCGTGATATCAACTTTGGAGAATAGGGAGCACAGGTCGCGGTAAGGGAGGGAACACGTCTCGAAAGATCCGATATGTATCTCGATGCTTAATCGAGATTCCTCGTCGTGTTTTGTAAGGGTTTGAGTAACAGGTTTATTGCACGATTCGTCGAATGGAACTTTTATTCCATTTTTTTTAAAACTATCATACTACGAATTTATTTATTGGTTTCAGGGTTTTATGGTTTTAGGGTTTTACGGGGGTGTTTTACGGTTACACAGTTTTGAAATTCTGTGGTTTTCAAGAGGTACCTCATACGTGTTATCTCACCGATACGAGTACGACAGAGATTTTCAAAGAAAAGCAGTGTCTTATTTCTCGCATGCTTGCTTCAGGCGGGAACCCTCCAGTGGTGGGGATAACCCGCGAACACTTAGCGCGTAGATCTTTTCGAACATTTTTTCTGAGGCGTTGCAGACGGGTTCGCTAGTCTATAGTCCGTTCAACGAGACGAGTCACAAAGTAAAAACAAACAACTGCCTCGCTTTTCACGCGATCG
>SMSQ01022711.1:0-12753 GCA_019453375.1 Ctenoplectra terminalis | reverse complement strand
AGCGGTAATCAAACAATCTATTGTGACTGATTGTGAGTCAGTGTAAAATGGCGTCTTTTCCTCTTCTCTATCACTTCATCGACCACTCTGTATCATTGGGGGCCGCGACAATTCAAATTAAAAATATGTTAGTCGGTTTAGCGTCACCTGGTATTATCTCTCGTGTAGAGAACAGATGAGCAGAAAAAAGAGTAATGGCGGACACTTAAGCTGTAATTGTAGTAAAGACAAAATATGGGGTGAAATATTTATTGAATGTTACTATTTACAAGCTTAAACTATCGAACTATTTATAGAATGCAAAAATAATTAGATTCGCATTGATTTATTTAGCAAAATTAATAAACAAAAAAATATTTTTGATCGCTATTGTTTGCATCTTTGAGTAATATCGATCGCGCTGTAGGTAACCGCATTGCAGAGGCTGCTACAATTTTTACATATGTAATCGTTGGGTGAATTTCATCCACAATGTTCTGAATGGGTCCAAAGGCTCGAGGAGGTACGTTATACAATGTATTAGGTTGTCCCGAAAGTTTCTTCCGATATTTTCACGCAGTGGCTTCGTCTGGCAGTGTTTATATAAACAACAGCCTTATTTGTTAGACGAGTGATGAAGAGAGGTAAAAGAACAAAATGGATTCTATATAAAATAATAATATATTATAAAATATAAAATATTATGCAACCATTACTTATTAATAAAACGAAAGAAACTTTTGGACAACCTGATATATCCATAGGTAGTAACTGGCACCGCCGGTTTCAAAAATCTTTTTTTCTTTTGTCTATTGTAGCTTGCTCGTTGAAATTTATAATTTTAATTTCTATTTAAATAAATGTAACTGTTGTTCCAAATTGCAATGAGTTTATAGACGTTTTCACTGATTTTATTTATATGGTGAGAAATGTGCAATGTTTCGTCCTTTATTTTTTGCGTGACATATTATCAAATAACTGGATTAATTATATTGTTATTAATAATAATAAGGTTTCTTACGTTATTATTAATAATAACGTTTCTTACGGAAAAAATAACACAATTGATCGTTGCTTGTGATAAGTATACCTAATAGGTATGATTTTGTTTTGAGAGGATTCCGGGTACAAATACATTAAATATCTTTCGCGTTTATTTATAGCTTTCCAGTTCTTTAATCATAATTTTTAAATCAGAACGTCCCACATTCGAAGCTAACTTATCAAGTTTTAAATGAATACGAAGAAATTAATATAAGAAGATAAATATATGCAGTTATACGCGGTTGTTAATTAAAAAAAAAATATTGTATCCTTAGAATGTGATAAAATACACTAAAGTTAGGTAGCTTGATAATATACAGTACATTCGATCAAAATAAATATATAATGTTCTGTACTCAAAGCACATACAGTAACCGGTATAATAAAGTGACCATCCCATATCGTANTGCCGCGTGCTTAAACTCGTGTTTATTTTTAATGTTGTAATCCGAAAATGAAAAGTTTTCCAAAGGAACGGCTTGTATTATTTCAAATAGCATAAAATACACTTCTCATAGAGTTTTTTTGTTAAAACTTGGCGTTATTTTTTTTTAGGTGTCACAATTCTGAACTTTTTAGATTTATGAAAACCAAATAAATGCTTGAAACATTATTTAAGAAATCGAAGAGTATAAAATTATATATCGCCAGAAAGCTTACATTTTTTTCGTGATTTTTTTCCACAAGTGGCGTTACAATTTCTTTTCACATTTACAGTCGTTGCAAACATTTCATATAAATATCATTTATAAATATATAACTTCTATGTTTCGAATAAAGGAAAGGATTATTGTGTGAATATGGTACATAATAAAACTTTACTAAAAAATTTAAGGATCTTGAAAGTACCGATTAACGATACTGTTATAAATAGAGCTACTCAGTCAACCGAACTTGCACAGCAGGTTTTGTTCAATTCCTGTTATAAACTTCTGGAACCAAAATGGCTACAGATTTTATACAGGATCAGTTATATTCAGTTATGTTAGTAAATTGGTGGCAAAAATCGAGCAGAGTCTGCATAATGGTCCAATATCTGCTTTACGATTCTATCAACAAGCTATGCCTGCAAAATCCAAGGCAAATGCGGAAACAGATGGCTATGGATTTGTAGACGGATTCTGCCAATACCCGCTGCCAATCTACGCGCAGATTATTTATAGGGTATAGGTAGAAAAGACATTGATACACCAGTAATGGTGTTATTTCACACAGAAGAAACCTAATTACTATTCTGCAAGTGCCTTTCGTGGATATTAATAATATTTTTTATTTTGAAAAAATAACGCGACTAAAGTGTTAAAGTTATTTTTGTCAAATTAAAGAAAAGAGAAAAATTAGTTTTAGTTGGGCATCGTAATAAAAATTATTTTCTTTAATAATTTTAGAAAAATCTTTTAAGACAAATATTACATCTGTTGGTTTCAGGCTAGCATCTATTTCAGTGAATAAAATGTAGAAAATGGCAAATAATCAAATGTACGGGCACAAGTTAGATCACAGACGAAGTATGATATAGACCTATCGTGCACTGTAAATTTGTGTTACACGGGCTACACAGCCCCCGTTACCATTCTCATGTCACATGCGGTATTATCGATTCGGAATAAAATAAGACAACAGCGCTATCGAGACGGTTGGAATTATACTTTACCCTCTATAGCCTGAATTTTGTCTGCTTATTAGAGAAAATACGATTGATTATAGTTTTTTACTTTTATTTGAAAATTTTTAAACTAATAATTGCTATGAAAGGATCGTAGTATCGCTGCAGTAATACAGCAATCAAATTTAATAGCGCAGTGATAACTAAATAAAATTAATTTTTTCAAATATAGATACATTAGTAAATGTTAAATATAGGCGACACACCAATTTTTATAAAATTTTGATATGATATAGACTAGTATTTTTTTTATATCGGCCATCGTTGATCTTGAAAAAGTGATATCAGCCCTTTTAGGTACGGCTGAATTCTGCGCGAGGCTATTTCCCTGGACGGCAAAGTCTGACGCGAACTATACGTATAAACGATCATTTCCGATTTCCGAGTCGGTTCCTGAATCGTAACAAATTGCCCTCCGTTTTCTATTTTGGGGCATTTTGGGATTAGAGAGTCTAACAAATTACAAGGATATGTTAAAAAGAGGAAATGGTACATTTATAGTTTAAGTGAAAAGCAACAATTCATACCTGACACTGGCGTATTAACCCTTTGACCACTGTTGGCGCCTATTGGCGTCCGAAACATATTAGATTCCCGGTACTGTAGGCGCCAATTCGCGTCCAAATCAAATTTCGCTTGTTTCGCACGTATAAAAATTTTTCAGTATTTTGAATATTTTAACACATTGACAGCCGCCGATCTAAGAGACATTTAAAGCCAGAGCGCCGGCAATGTATCGACCACTTAAATCTCAAACGCCGGCCTTATTCGCTTGTTTCTGATCACTGAATAGCAAAAAAGAAAAAAAATTTAAAACATTATATATTTTCGTAAAATAGAACATTTTATTTGCATATCCGTCACATACAATTTAACGGTAATTAAAAATAGAAACAAAATCGAAATTTTTAATTTATAATTATAGAAAAAAATACAGTTTCTCATTTCATGGTGGATTATTACATATATATAAAGTAAACAGAAAACAAAAGTTTTAATATTTAAGGCAAGTGTGGTATTTCTTGAAACATTGTCCAAAATGTAAAGGTATTAAGCATTCAGCACACATAAAGCTACTCTCGCTTCTTTTTTTACCAGCAGAAATCCGCGTTTTCGCGGGGCCGGCGCTCAAGTGACAGACTCACAAACCCGTGTTTTCGCGGGGCCGGCTGTCAATGTGTTAACATACTTCATCAGAAATGCATGTCTAATGAAAAATTTCGCCGTACCCAGTGGATGTCGCGAGTGAATTGGTACCGTACCGTACGGCCAATGCGTGCCAAAGTCTGCCGTAGTTAAAGGGTTAAAAACAGAGACTGTATATTCTGTCTGTATACTGTTAACACTGTTATAATTCGATGCACAGACAAAAGAAGTTTTTAACAATGCATATGAAGATCCATTATTTAATTCAAACGGTGAGCGAGTGAGCCACTATAATGGCGCGTCGTTCCGAAAGATGACATTCGCGAAAGCCACTATGATGGCGTGTCGTTCTCAAAGATAATATCCGTGAAAGCCACTATAGTGGCGCGTCGTGCCTAAGAGGTTAAATTAGGGTATAAAAGTTTTTAAACAAATTAATTTTTTTAAAACTGTTTACACAGTTAGATTTGGCGTTAACACTAGAACTACCGGCGATTGAAGTAGAGTTATTTGTACCAAAGAAATTAAAATGATAGGTATTTCGAAAAATACCTGTAATAAGGGTAACAATTCTTTGTGCATATTTTTTACAAAACATTGCGGAAAATCCTCAAAAATTCATTATTGTAAATTTCTAAAATTTCTATAAGAAATTATGAACAAGTCATTTTCACTTGTTCGGTAGTTCTAGTGTTAAAAAATAGATAAACCGTGCGTTTAAACTTTCTTTTTATCTCCAATATTTTTCGAGATACACTGTCAAATAGGTTTTTCACTGCCTACTTCGAGGACTGATATCACCTTTTCAAAATGAACGATGGCCGATATGAAAAAATATGTGTGTAATGTTTTTTCAAGATCTATGGTACCGGACAAATGTATTCGGACAAATGATGTTTCTGAATATACTTAAATGATTCAGTGTGTGAACATTAACTCAATCAAAATGATTGTAGAGCATTAAATATAACAAATTTCAATATAAAATTTATATTTTAACCCTTTGCACTCCGTACGATTCTTTATCACTGAAGAAAAGAAGTTTTATTTCGAACGGAAAAAATGACTACTGTCTGTAAAAGTACTTTTTTTTATCCATTTTACAAATATCCTTTTTCCTCTGGTAAACCATCATAAATTTTTAATTTTGTAAATCATCATGGTATCTTTGGAAATTGAGCATTTGGAATTGAATAATCCTGTTGAAAACAGAATGTTTCCGTAGCGGAGCCAAAGGAGCGCTAAGGGTTAAAATGGTAAAGAAATACGTGTGAAGATATAAGTACGTGACGTTACCAATACAACAAACAAACAGAAAAACATCAGTGTCCGAATTCATTTATTCGGTACTATGTATCATATCAAAATTTTATTAAAATCAGCGTGTGTCAACTCCGTAACATTCCTTGTGAATTAGTTTCGATCTAATTACAATCGGGATCTATGTACAGGGTGTTCGTGGTAACTCCCAACAGCTCTTTATTTCCTAACATATTGCAGATAAGAAAAATTTCTTTTATGAAAATTGAATGGTACAAGGAAGCATCGCATCTTTTCGTTAAAGTGAATTGAAATGGATGGATATTAAAATAATCTTTTTGCTCCAATTACACAACCCAATGTTTATTGTAGACACACTTATGATGAACAAACAGTTTTTAATACGAAAAAACTTGGCAAATCAATCTTACATATATTTGTTACTTAAAAACCATGCACATGGCACGCGAAAAAAAGGAAACGTTGCGCACACACATCATTGCGCGTGCGTTCTCGCGTAGACAAAAAAAATCCGTTCGCCGGATGGAGCAAACATCACTTCATGAATTTTTTTTTACTATATCATTTAATAAGATACGAAGGTTAAGTTCGTTTTTTTAAATGGAACTGTATATTTTTCTTCAGGTCATTTAATAGTGCTTCTCAATACGAATTCTTCAACCCTTCGTATATACGACCAATTTTAATTAGGTTCTGTGATACTGAGTTTACAAGATTTATTAATTTTTGTAGAAAAATATTTCATTGAAATAGGAAGCTGGTATAGCAGCAGATTTTCGCGAATATTTCGAAAATTAAGCGATACCGCAAATATCGATTTCTATAACATGTCCAAAAATCATCCAAATCGGAGAGGAATCCCCAATTCTGTAATCTCACCAAAAGTTGCGTTCACATGTGAATTCTCAGGTTTGTTTTTAGAAAACGTACACAAAATATATCATTAACTTTTCTTTATGTTTAACAATTTGAAAATACAATGAATTCCCTAACATTGATCCTCAATTCTGAATCTAATCGAAACAGTGTGAGTAGAGGAGGCAACAATTTCGATACAATGCATATGCAACTCTCTAACAAAAAAAAAACGGTCGGAAACTGACTGCCCAGCTTAACGATTAAAAAGTGAGGGTTTTCGGATAGTTTTCTAAATCTCACCAGCGTGGGTTCGTCTTTTGACATTAGGCCCTGTTATAAAATAGTCATCGAAGCTCAGAGCTTAATTCGCCTAATTATAAGCGCCTAGAATATTTATGCGACTCTCCCCTTCTTGTTTAATTTCGTTTTCATTCTATTATTATTTTCGTATGCAACATAATTTAGGAATTTAATCAGGAGTGTTCAAATGTGATAAAAACAATGCCCAACTTGGCCGCCAGCGCAGCCTAACTCTTGGACCGAAGACAGAAATGCAATTACAAGGACTTGGTGTTTGCGTCTAAAAGCTACTCTTTCTTTAAAGAAAAGGACGGTCCCTGGGCTCATTATGAACACAAAATAGAAATATATGAATATTCTAAACAATTTTTATATCTATTCCTTCAGTCTTTCGTGTGTTTCGACTGCCGAATTGATTTTTATAATGCAATGCTTCAAATATAGAAATAAAAAACTGTAATAATCTTCATATAATTGAACTACCGCTATTTTTTTAATGAAATAAAATGAGTTACTTAACACGTTTCGTGCCACGTGTACCATAAATGGTACACACAGACATATTTATTTAATGAGCTGAAAACATATATTTTATGACAAATTTAATTCTGTAAAATATATTTCCACCAAAAGAATAAGGCATTATAAAAAATGCAGCATAGAATAAAGCACATAAATTTGTTTAATTGTTATATATACAATAATTAATAATTACATGTAATGTTTGACTTTTTTAATGCAAGAGATGCATAAAAACGGTTTGTTCGGGCAATCGTCTCTTTTGTTAAATATTTTATTTCCCTTCTTTTTCAGTTAACAAATTCCAATACAGCAGGTTAGTTTTACTAATCGAAAAGTTTCGATCTGATTGACTTTTACAATTGAACTGATTCCAGCGCCACGTGTACCATAAATAGTAAACGATGAGATAACTACTCTGAACAAGTTAATTACTTATGGATTGACGATGTAATGAAATATTGTGCGATAATATATCAATCTTTAGTCAAAGCATCAAATGGCCTGAACGACAAGTCGGGTAAAAACGGCTTGGCACGTAACTTGTTAATACGCGTGTATCAACGATGACGTATTTTAAACAAATTTTGGGTGTACTTTCGAAAGGCCCCGGTCGTCAATCGACACGAAATTTGGAGGGGAGAAGGGAGAGGTCCTACAAATCCTAAATATAAAATTTTAGGTGCGACCAATGATAACTTTTCAAGATATTAATAAAAAACTTTCAGCACCATACATTGAATACCGCGTATACTTGTATAGACTTGACTAATGCATCGAATGCTGCCTATTCAGATGTACTAATACAACCGGCTTCACCTTAATAGGTATCGCTCGTCAACTCTCGAGTAACCGATGACGCATAGCTGTATCGGTCGAAGTATTTATAAGGTATTCCATAAACGTAAGTTACGTTTTAATTTCGATGGCCGAACAATTGTGTCGCTCATTATCAAAGAATTAAACACATTTAAGTCGCCATAAGACGTTCCGCAGTACCAGAACGTATAGTTCTCACGTTAAAATTTGGGAAACCCTATAATCCCGAGATCGTTATAAGGTCATCGGCCGCACGACGATTGACGAGCGATACTACCACAGCGAAGACAGTTGTGTTAGTAACATCCAGCATTCCATGGAATTGTTAAGTCCGTATACTCAGTATTCAATGTATGGTGCTGAAAATTTTTTATTAACCCCTAGCGAACGAATGCCGCCATATTCGCGACATTATAAATATTCTAAAAAATCGAATGCCTCCATACAGGCGGCATGACGCGATATTTCAGGAAATCTGTTAGGTTCGGCCTTCGTTATGCACGCAACAATTAAGAGCGATCGGCAATTGTTTTTTGACGCGATCTGGAGCATTCCTCTCCGAGCATTGAGCGAAAATACATCGTTTTGCATACGGTCAAAAAGGTTTGTTATCGTCATTTTCGGAACACTATCTGTTAGAAGAAAGAGAGACGGAGTCGTGCGTACGTGCGTGTTATTTTTATTTTTTCTATCCACAATTTAAGCCTTATTGTTGGGATTCACCGAGAATATGTGCATACCCCCGCCAGACCTACCAGCTGCAAGGTCTTTTTTGACCTGTGCTTTATTGCACTTTCTACTGACCAGCCCGAGGATTCCTGAAGACCAGTCAGTCTGTTTTAGCCGCCAGCACTCCCACGTTGAAGACCGGCACCATTTTAACATTATATTTCTTTGTATAATTTTCCAATTGCAATAGTATTGTTATATTTCTCATTTTTACTCAACAAAATCTATTTCCTAGGATACGTGTATTTTTCCACCTGCGATTTTATTCAGAATGAAACAGTTTCCACAGTAAACACTGTTTTACCATTTTAATAAATATTCCAACACTTATAAAGTATGGCAAAGAAAAGGAGTGTTGAAGAACTAAGTACCAGTAGAAACCTGGAGTTTTCTAGTAGAGAAGATGAATTTTGTGTTTGAAAAAAAAAAATTGGAGAAATGTAGTAGATGAAGTACAAATCTATACATTATATACACGCATTTATTTGTTTATTTCAACTCCCATTATTTTTCTGAAATTTTCACTTCCGTATCCTTTTGCATGGACATATCTGTTCATATACCACCTATTATTACTGAAAGTTTCTATAAAATCCAATAAAGCGATGTTAATTATGCACCTTTTCTCGCTCTGGAAATAAAGCACTTAATTTCTTAAAAATCCGTCGACCTATTGGTCATTGTTCTAGAAAAATACGCTCGTTCGTTAAGGGTTAATATCTCGGAAACTAATCATTGGTCACTCCTAAAAGTTTATATTAGGGATTTATAGCACCCCTCCTCTCACCCTTACAAATTTCATGTCGATCGGCGACCGGAGCCTTTCGGAAGAATATCCTAAATCTGTTATAATACAGGACGTATCGTATAAATTTATCTCACAGTTAGAATTAGAATGAACTCTATAATTTCAAAATCATATCTTTAAAATATCTTCAAAATATCTTTAAAAGTTTGTTTAAAAAATTAACAATTCATTTTAACAAATACAATCGTTTTGAACGACCCATCGGCAAAACCTGAATATATTGACAAAGCAAGGGAATAGATGCTATAGCGAAAATAAGCAAGCCGTAGAACTTGAATCAAATTCCGCACGGATTACAAAGAATTACAAAATATTGTAACTTCTATAATTTTCATTCTGTTATTATGAAAATAGTATCGACAAATTGGTGCGATTCTCTCGATGAACGTAAACCTAAAAATCATATAAATCGTACTAGTTTTAGCAGTGCTGAGTTTCTGATCGCTTGCGCTGGTAACTAATTCATAGTTACGCGTACCAAAACGATACTCTGTCATTCGCCGTGGGGCATTATTTGAAACGAGAAGGCTCGGTAGTCTTACGCAAAAAGTTTTACACAGATATGAACAGTAATTTTGTTAATTAATAATCTTGTACAGTATGGTGCATTTAACTGTACCCCGACAAATCACGTAATTGTAAGTCGACGTACCACGCACGTTATTTCCGGGACAATTACGTACTGACGTGTATAACAGGTCAGTTTGAAACATAAACATCTCCATGTGCGTAGTACGTCTTTCCAGGCTAAGTGGTTATAGCACTCTTTGATTTGTTCGATACATTAAAAATTTTTTTTAAAGAATTTAAAACGTAAAATGGATTACTGATAAAATTAGTCCGATCTGTGTTGCATTTAGATTTATTTTTCGCCTATTTTCATAAAAGTAGGATCAAAATTGAAGAAACTGAAACCTTTGTGATATATTATAATCTATAAATAAATCATCGTGGCTTATTGATATAATATTATTTATACATTCACACAATTGGATAATTCATTGCAACACTTGCGATATCCCTTCAAAATTATTTCTATTTCGCATAATCTTAACAATTAATTACTCTCTTGAGTCAATTGCGTTGCTATAAAATCAAACTTTTATACATATGTGTGTACGTTTCATTAAATCTTCGTAAAAATATGAATATTAGATGGTTTAAATTCTTTCGATAGGAATGAATCGAAACAGAAACTAATTTTGACTATTTACAGTCATATGTACTTTGTATACTTAAAAAATTTTTTAAAGATCATTTACATATACATATGTATAAAAGATATTCAGTCACCCCTGAAAAAAATTTAAAGAAGCAATACCTCAAGCTAGAATAATACGAAAATCAAAATAATAAAATTGCATTTGAAGCTTCGTATTTTAGTTACGAGGAGTTCAAAATTGGTTAAAATTTTTTTTAAACCAGCAAATTTTTTAACAGTGGCCTGTGTAGAAAAAACTGCTAACCGATTGTCATCCCTTCTGACGGTGACGATGTTCTTTTTTCCAGACCTACCGTACACGGAATTATTCTTTCGCGATACAGCAGTAAAAAATGTTTCATTTAAAACACAGGAAAGAATATTTTTGTAGATAAAATTTAATAACAGTTTGCACCAAGCGAACTCTAAAATCTTTTTCCGTGATATGTTGGTAACGTTGCGAGTGACACGAAAATGATAAAACAGGCCACAAAAATTGGATGTGTTGTCTACTTTTAGGCCTGATACAGATGAGCGTCTTTTGTCTGTGCGATCTCGCTGCGATCATATATCTTTCTTTGTTTTCCAAGTCAAAACAACGAAAGCAAACATATGATCGCAGCGAGAGCGCGCGTACAAAAGTCGCTCGCTGCATCGGGTCTTATAGCACAGACGAGATTTAAGTAGACAACTCGTTCGATGTATTTTTGTGGCCTAAATTCCTAATTTTTCTGGGACTCTGAAGAGCCCCATTATCATTTTCGTGTCACTTACAACGTTACCAACAGATCATAGAAATAGATTTTAGCGCTCGCTTGATAGTAATTGTTATTAAATCTAAATTAAAAAAAAAAGATTTTTAGGTTGTTCATCATTAATTTGATTTAATAACTTTATTTAGCGTAAATTAACAGCTAGATATATAAATATGTATTTATATTTAATATTCACTTATATATTAATTTTCACATTATGATGTAATTAAAAATATAAATGAAGTCGTTGAAAAATAAATAAGATAAGATTGTCATGTTTTATTGTTTTCGACGACTCGTGCTGGTTACAGCGACCAAATATCAAATTAATTCTGTGTAATAAATGGGTTTATAACAAATTAATTTGATACCGGACAAATTTTAAATATTAAGCTTCAATTTGCAATATCAACTTGCATCAAATTAGTACAAATTACACAAATCGATAAATTATTATATGCTGGACTAACATGTAATAATTTTGCAACAGTTGGAATTTTTATTATGTATAGCGATTATTCTCAATATATAACCATCGATAAACATAATTTTTGGTTGCTACCAAAATTTATTGCAAAAATTTAATAAAAGTATTGTAACATAACTACATCGAAATCTAATATTATAAAGCTATAAATGTAGCTTTATCTTGCAAAATGTTTACAAATTATTACATTTAATGTTGTAATAAATTGTTGAGAATATAAATTTATAACAAAAGTGTAAAAATTAATAAACTGTAGGCTGTTATTATAAAAAAATGATCGTTCATAGCGATGGTAGCATTCAATGATTTTCGCGTGTTCCTTGAAAGGTGACGAGGGAAATCTATACAAGGGTGCACCAGACACCCCGCAGAGTTCAGTTTTCGTTTTTCTCTCGTCGGGGATGGATCGAAAATTTTCAGAGTTCGTTACGATAGACGATGTTTATCAGTTAGCATTTTTACCTAACTGTTAACCATTCTATTCTTATCGATGGACATTGAATATTCGTACAACAATTCAACTGTTAATTTATTTCGTCTATATATCGATTCTTCGATATATCGATTTTGTCCTTCAATTTCTATTAGATCTTCGCTCCCTTTCTTTGTCTGTTTTGTTCTATTCGATTATTTTTTTTCTTTGGTTCCTTTTCTCTTCGATTCTCGTTCTTTTTAGATCTCTTTCTTTTTGGTTTTCTTTCTCTTTCAGTTTCTTTATTACCCATTCTCTCAAACTCACAAATTTTTTGTTTCATTAAAATCAAATTTAAATGATTAATTTTTACACTACAATTGTAGTCTGTAATGTCTATAGTTTTTAAGATCTAGTCTTTAAGGTGTACATTACACAGTTGCTTCCACCGTTGGATCACCGCTGGACACCAAGAGACGCTACGCTTAGTTTTAATTAGTTTTACGATACTTTTACGATAGCTACCTATGTTAATCTAATTGTGAGCGCCTTTTGTACAAAAACGTGCTGTCTTATTTAAAGCAATTAAATAAATTTTCTCCTTTTTACCCCCTTCGTTTATTTTTGTACTCGAAAGTTCCATGCTTTAACCCTTTCGTTACGGCAGTTCGCTCCGTCGGAGTGACGCCACTGAACGGAGCACCACGCCGAAAAGTGTGCACAATGCACGTCGGTAGTCTTCGGTGTTT
>SMSQ01022709.1:0-13407 GCA_019453375.1 Ctenoplectra terminalis | reverse complement strand
AAAAAAAAGAGAAATAGACGAGCAGAGAAGAAAGTAGCGAGCCAAAGGGGAAACAGATCGGATGAACGAATAAACCAAATAACGACGCCTTCCGTATCGACTTACAGTTCTTCCCATTTCGTTTTTTCCTTCCTTCCTCTTTTCCTATCGCCCACGCTTTCCCTTCGATCCCTTCTAGGCGCTGCTCCATCTTTCCTCCTTATTTTTCCCTTTTCATTCCCTTCACGTTCAACAAACGAGGTTGGGGTGCATTAGCGGTGTCCAATTACAGAACCGCAATGCACCCTGGCTCAGACACATTATTTCGACGGAGACGCGAAAGACGATGAAAAGGGAGGAACCGAGAAGCTTGTATTTTTCGGGAAAATGCTGAGGATGCGCGAAAGTGAAAATTGTTTCGAAACGTGTTCGAATAATTGATTGTTGATGGATTTTTATTTCTAGTTCGCTTAGAATAATTGTTTTGGACATTAAAATTAACGGCTTGGCTTATGATTTCTTTAATATTCATACAGGTTGGCAATAGTTTGGTAATTCACTGCTTTGACACTCTGTCAAACGCAAGTATTGAAATTGATTTAAATTATAGTTCGTTAAAATATTTAAATTATAGTTAGTTAGAATATTTAAATTATAGTTAGTTAGAATATTTAAATTATAGTTAGTTAGAATATTTAAATTATAGTTAGTTAATATATTTAAATGATAGTTAGTTAGAATATTTAAATTATAGTTAGTTAATATATTTAAATGATAGCTAGTTAAAATATTTAAATGATAGTTAGTTGAATATTTAAATTATAGTTAGTTGGTATATTTAAATTATAGTTCTATAGAAATTATTAGTTTAAGAATTTTGAAGTCAAAGCGAAAAACCGTAAACAATCGCAATGTTTTCTCTGACAAGCAGACAAAATTCAAGCTATAGAGGGATAAATGGAATTCAGTACTGCTATTACACTTATAGGATAAAGGACCCAAATTTCATCTTCCGTTCAGTTCAACATTTATTAAACACCAAATCAACTTTTTAATCTGAAAAAATTTGTATGACAAACTTGGAAGCTTGGTAAGATGGTTCATAAAAATTCGTACGAATTAAAAAACATGTATCTAAAACGAATACTCGATAAAAAAATCCATCTATATTCCTCCCTTTTAAAAAGCTTTATCCTAAATGCATTCAAGCACCATTACGAAAAACAGTCTCCATAAAAAAACAGAGCATCGTTTATCGAGAATTGGAACCAGATAATCCAGCCTCAATAAACAACAAAAAAAACCTTGTCACTGCTATTACAACGAACACTCAATTCATATTTCACCGTCTATGCGTTGTTGCCGGCGCGGCCATTATACCGGTTCGTTAACGAGTTGCGATCGAATTCGCGACAATATCGGTAAATTATTATTCGAAACACAACGAGGCCGGAGCGAATCAATCGTTGAGCAGTCGGGACCGATATGCTCGTGTCGTGAAACGTTAAAACTGCCCTGGTCGCGTACGATTCGAGCATTTTATTCGGACATGTTGTGAATCGAACATGCACAACGGAAAATTGATTTTTCGAGCGTGATTTGTCGAGGCTGGCCATGCGAACGTTCCACCATCGGAGGAAAGAGTTAATGAGCAATCGATGGACGAATCGACCCAATTCTGAGACACCGCAACAGCCAGGTTTGTGATCGACGCGAGTTTCGTCGTGTAAAAAAACGTTCGCACTGTTTCCTGGAACGAAACGATGCAACAATCTCGCCTCTCAAAATCGAATCAGACAAATTCATGTTTTTTTTTTGTTTTGCTTTTTTTGCTTCATTCGTATATAGTGTATCGATAGAGGAGGACCGCGCGCGCTATTAGAAACAAGCGAAGCCCGACTTTCCAGCGGAAGAGCCACGAGGCAGAGTCGCTTATGAACCGTCGAGCGTGCACGAACCATTAGCCCTTAAGACTATTCTACATCTTAGTATTTCTTTCCTTTCCAAATATATATATCTTGTTTTGTTTAAGCCAGTTTATACCAATTTATTTAGTAATCCTGACAACCTTAGTCCACTACACGTATAAAGTTAATTCCATGTATGAGGTACAGTATAACTAGTCTTGATGCTGCAGGACGAATATACGCATGGAACAAAGATAGAAATTTTGTTCAATTTTATTGACAAATTAGTGTCCAACTTTTCTGGATGAACAATAATTTACAGTATTTAGTTTACCTTAAATTTTGTCGAATCAACCGGATTGTTCGATCAAAGTGAACTGTAGAAATTCGACTTTAGAATTGTTTTTTAATAAGATATCGTTTCCACGATTAAAAATATTTAGTGCGTTAATACATAGGATAAAAATAGAAGCTTTGATAATTTTATTTAACCTTCAATTTGACTGACAAATTATTATCCAATCTTTCTAGGTGAACAATAATTTACAATATTTAATTTACCTTAAATTTTGTCGAATCAACCGGATCGTTCAACCAAAGGGAACCGTATAAATTCGTCTTGAGAATGATTACTCAACAAGATACCGTTTCCACGATTAAAAATGTTTAATGTGTTAATACATGGAACAAAAATAGAAGCTTTTATAATTTTATTTAACGTTCAATTTGATTGAAAAATTATTATCCAATTATTATAATTGAACAATAATTTACAGTATTTAGTTTACTTTAAATTTCGTCGAATCAACAAGATTGTTCGATCAAAGTGAACTGTAAAAATTCGTCTTGAGAATCATTGTTCGATAAGATACCGTTTCCACGATTAAAAATGTTTAATGTGTTAATACATGGAACACAAATAAAAGCTTTGATAATTTTATATAATATTCAATTTTATTGACAAATTAGTATCCAACCTTTCTAATTGAACAATAATTTATTCTATTTAGTTTATCTTAAATTTTGTCGAATCAACCGAACTGTTCAATCAAAGTGAACCGTAGAAATTCGTCTTGAGAATCATTGTTCGATAAGATACCGTTTCCACGATTAAAAATATTTAATGTAAATAAAAGCTTTGATAATTTTATTTAACGCTCAATTTTATTGACAAATTACTATCCAATCATTATAATTGAACAATAATTTACAGTACTTAGTTCACCTTCAATTTTGTCGAATCAATAAAAGTGAACAGTAGAAATTTGTCTTGAGAGTCATTGTTCGGCAAGATACCGTTTTCACGATTGAATTCGTACCACGAAGAAAGCACGACGAGAATATATCGGACAATGAATATCCACGAGAGGAAATTCTTCTGCCATTGGACGCAAAGAGCGCGGAAAGACGGAACAAAAGTGGAAACGAAAGAAAGAGTATACCTATCGACGTGTTTCGGGAAAATGTTCGTCTACGAAAAACAAGCTTAATGCTTTTAAACCGGATATCCAGCGAAAAATATCCCGGAAAAATATCGGAACCACTCTTCGAACATTGTCGAACAGATACAAAGAAATGTACTTTTTCTCAGTCAAATTTTATGTAAAAATATCTAGAAGATTGAGACAGCTGGATAGCTTGTAAAGAATACGCGATCTGAAGTAGATAAATTATGGAAAGAAACGTGAACGATGCGGAGGGACTCGCAGATGGAAGAAATTACCGTACTAACTGTGCCAACGAGCAAAATGAAACGAGATGAGAGGATCTTTTTTCCTTCTGTGTATCCATCAAGCTAAATGATTCAGAAAAACGTGGAACGTAGCATGACTGATTTTTTAAATTGCTTCAATTAATATTAAAAATTATTTCCGAGGTAAAACAATTTAATTATACTGTGTTTGTAATATTAGGTTGCATAAATGCTTCAGAAAAACGTGCAATGCAATTTTACTGATTTTTAAATCGCCATAATTAATATTAAAAATTATTTTTGACGTGGGACAATTTAATTACACTGTATTTGTAATATTAGGTTACATAAGTACTTCAGAAAAACGTGCAATGCAATTTTACTGATTTTTAAATCGCCACAATTAATATTAAAAATTATTTCTGAGGTGAAATAATTTAGTTACACTGCGTTTGTAATATTAGGTTGCATAAATGCTTCAGAAAAACGTGTAATGCAATTTTACTGAATTTTAAATCGCCACAATTAATATTAAAAATTATTTTTAAGGTGGAACAATTTAATTACACTGTATTTGTAATATTAGGTTGCTGCATAAGTTCTGTCCTTTAATTTCTTAATGCGAGAAATGTAATAATTTTCTAATTTATAAAAGGAAAAATTCGACAAAGATATTTTTGTTAGTTTATCGATAATTAGGAATTCGGAGAGATTTTTATAAGCATTTGAAATTACTAGTGATGCAAGCTACGTAAGCCATTTTTTTTTATCCCTCTGTAATTAAAATTTCGATTGTTTAATTTAAAAAATGAAAAAAAATTATACACATTTACGGCTTCTCAGGTTAATCTAAAAGTTAGAAACTAAAACTTATTATAAATTCTAAAAAAGCTATATCCTACACATTACGAACAACCCTATGCTTAAATATGAAAAAATTTAATTTTTCCATTCTCAATAAAAAAGTTTCCAAGTTTAATTATTTATCTTTTCATTGTATTAATTTTTTTACCAGTACGCCAATTTTACACCAAAGGAAAAGTATGTTTGATACCAGAATAATAGTATAATAAAATATAATTGTACAGTAATAAAAAAATATTTAAGCTTTAAAAAATATAAATACGTAGTTTAAGAATAAATCTAAAGATATAAAAAAAAAAAGCGAAAACGTACTGTTCTCGGTCGGATAAGAAATTGTAATAAATAACAGTAGAAAATGCACGGTTTAAAAAGAGTATCCTTAATATGTTTTTAAAAATTAAATTTTTTAATCTATTTTGTAGCAGAGTGAACTTTTGCAGCATCCTAATGAAAACTTTAGTCTATCATTTGCTTTGTTTACTCTTAGATGTTCTAAATAATTCTACAGATATAAAAACGTGTGAAAAATTAAGCACTGTTGTGTATTATTTTATTAATGGAATATAAAAATTTGAAAAGTTTATTAACCAGATGCTTATAAAAGTATAAAAATACCATATAAAACTTTCTTATTGGAAGAACCGCTATAATTCGATCTTGGGTGAAAAATTCAGTGTTTAGTGGGCCATAAACCAAACCGGGAGATAAAAATTTAACGCGGAACAGGAAGCATTTACGTACTTCCCCTTAGATGAGCGTCTCCGTTTCATATTGCATCATCAAACCCCATTTTTCCGGTACATTTCGCCGTGGGTTTATCCTCTGACAGTTTCAAAAGCCGCGTGCATATTCCCCGCCTTTGGATATGCTCTTTGCAGTTAAAGTTTGTCTTGCTGCCTCCTGAGCGGAATTAAAATGGAAGAGAACAAAGGATCACGCAACTCGACAGGATAGGAATCACCGTTTCTTGTGCATTTTACGTCTTCTTGTCAGATAAACATGTATTTTAAACAGTAACAATTATATGGAAGATAGCCGTGTATAAATAAATTAAAATTAAAATTTTCTTTAACAGGTTGACTACCGGATTAATCCTATGGAAGGTAGACGAATAGGATCATTTTTTTCTGATAGTGAAAAAATAATCGAAAATGTAGAAACGTAACTTTTTATTATAAACTCATAATTAATATCCGTTTGATCTGATAGATTTTTTTGAACAAACATTTTTCTTCTTATTGGATTCTTATTTTGATCTGATTCGCATTGGTCTATCCTTAACTTGTTTGCTAGAATAAAATTGCTGGAATAAAATTCGTGTGTTTTATACTGAACGTTTTTTTACACGGTTTTGAAATAACACGGTTCAAGAAAGAAAGCTTTTCCTTTTATTTCCTGTAACACGATTTCAAAATGAATTTCTTTCTATTATAAGCTCATAATTAATACCCGTTTGAATTGATAAATTTTTTTGAACAAACATTTTTCTTCTTATTGGATTCTTATTTTGATACGATTCGCATTGGTCTATCCTTAACTTGTTTACTGGAATAAAATTGGTGTGTTTTATACTGAACGTTTTTTTACACGGTTTTGAAATAACACGGTTCAAGAAAGAAAGCTTTTCATTTATTTCCTGTAACACGATTTCAAAATTAATTTCTTTCTATTATAAACTTATAATTAATACCCGTTTGAATTGATAAATTTTTTTGAACAAACATTTTTCTTCTTATTGGATTCTTATTTTGATACGATTCGCATTGGTCTATCCTTAACTTGTTTACTGGAATAAAATTGGTGTGTTGTATACTGAACGTTTTTTCACACGATTTTTAAATAACACGGTTTAAGAAACAAAGCTTTTCATTTATTTCCTGTAACACGATTTCAAAATCAATTTGTTTCTATTATAAATTCATAATTAACCCTTTGCCCTGTAATCACGAGTCATACTCGTGGCGTTGATTATGGTTAACATACAGTCAAGATGTATGTATACATTATATTTATGATAAAGCCCAATTTTAATTTTAATTGTAATTTGAATTCACCAGATTGAAAATTAGCAAATACAATATACGTATAATATTTCAATGCTTTGTGTTTAACACAGTGGTAAAGCAGGAAATAGCTGACGCTAACATATACGGATATTGACCGAATCGTAAAGCAAGGGGTTAATACCCATTTGATTTCATAGATTTTTTTAAACAAACATTTTTCTTCTTACTGAATTCTTATTTCGATCTGATTCCCATTGGTCTACCCCTAACTTGTTTTCCACGCTGGAATAAAATTCGTGTGTTGTACACCCAGCTTTTATTACACAGACTAAGAAAAAAAAAGTAACACGATTTCAAAATCAATTTCTTTCTATTATAAATTAATAATTAATACCCATTTCATCCGATATATTTTTTTAAACAAACATTTTTCTTTTAACTGAATTCTTATTTCGATCTGATTCCCATTAGTCTACCCTTAACTTGTTTACCATGCTGGAATAAAATTTCTGTGTTTTACACCCAACGTTTTTTTACACGGACTAAGAAAAAAGAAAGCTTCTCTTTTCATTTCCTATAACACGATTTCAAAATCAATTTCTTTCAATCGTAAATTCATAATTAACACCCATTTCATCCGATAGATTTTTTTAAATATTTTTCTTCTGACTGAATTCTTATTTCGATCTGATTCCCATTGGGTTCGCAAGGTGAATCAGGAATTAAGCGCTTAAAGACAACTCTCTGAGCGTTTCTAAAATACTTGGTTCAATAATGCTTACGTTCACAGCGAAAACTAATACAACAATGTCTCATTATATATATACCAATATAATATAATAATGTTTTATTACCCTAAGTCCCAAACAATTTCCCTCAAGAAGCAAAAGCACCTTATCGAAATACACATGACCTGCTTCAGCCATTTACTTATTGCTATTTTGTAACAAAATTAAAAAAAAAAAGCCAAATTAGTCACTGGAAAATTCTAGCAAGAAACATTAACAGAATCATAGCTGTAGAAATATTTCTCTTATCGCGTTCTCGACGACAGGAACCACGTGTCAAAGGCTCGCAAGTATTTACCAAGCAATTCCAAGGCGAAATTTGTGAGGACAACAGCTGAGCCTGCCCTTATCTGGCCGGATGCAAAGACCGGGCCAAGGAACGGGCGCGGATACGCAAAAACGCCTCGCGTTCCAGCTGCACAGCCAAATTGGCGAAGAGAAACTGCTTCTGAGAGCAGGATAATTATCGTTATCGTCGGTGTGTCTCAGCCTTCCTCCTTCGCTTCTTCTGTCGCCACGCCACGTTCGCTGGCTGTGGCCGTCTTTTAAAACCGGTGCCAGAGGACGTGCCGTTTGCCGAGACAATGCCGGCCACCTATGAATTCAAATTACCGTCTACAGGCGGCTAGAATTTTTAATTAAAAAGCAACGCGACCGGCTACGAACTGGCCGCTGCCCGATGGCCGGGGTTAACGAGCATGAAATAACGAGTGTGACTTCGTGTGAAAAATGAAGACGTCAACCTTCTCTTTGCTCCCCTCAATTCTTCTTTTCATGGTCTGACGATTTTTTTTTTTTTTTCTTCGTCTTATCTTTCGTCTCTTCTTACTCTTCGATTTGTCGTGCTGTTAAGATAATTCGAGGATAGTTCGACAGCTTCTTGAAAAAAAGTCTATCTTTATAATTGCATCGTTGGTTTCTTTTTACATTTTTGTTGTTCTGGGTTGTAAGAACAGCTCTTTGTTAATTAAAATACGCAACGGTGCTGAGTCCGTTTAGGTAAGTACACAGGGTGTCCCAAAAGGTCCGTAAGTCTGTTTAACACGTTAAACGCCACGCTGATTTTGGTTGATTTTTCGTTAATCTGTTGTGATACCAATTAAAAATCATTTAGTCGTAAAATAGTGTGGCGGCCCTCCTACGCTCCACCACCAGAGGGACCTACAAGACCGACTTTCCCGCAAATCCTCGGAAACAGTACGATTAGTACTTATACCGATCCCTCTCCTAACTTCAACATCCCTCACGTCTAAGGCACGGGCCTGCTAGGATGCCTTACTGACGAGTCCACTAGCAGGCCCCGGACGAAACGCTTCCGTCATCCTTTTCCTTCCATCGGTCACCCGCCACTAAAATAGTTAAGAATTTAAGAAGAAGATTGTAAATGCCTGCAAAAGAAAGTCGTATCTTTGTTTAATGCGATTTGATAGAACACATTAATGAATTATAAGGTATTGTTTTTTGAAATTAATACCGTCAGTCCTGAGAAATCAATGATGACTAAACGAAAATCTCAGCGTCGGTACGCAGAGATCGGCGTGGCGCTTAACGTGTTAATGACTGAAAATATTATTTACTATCTTCTTAAGGAATTTTCTGTCAATAAAAATTAACGCTCCCCGGTTGAATAATGTTAAAACAAGTAACAATCAAGGAAAACACGAGCGAACAAAGATAATCTTATGAATTACTAGTATCGAGTTACACTATACAACTGAACAATGGCAGTATAAAATGTTACCCTGTTACAAATATACCTCTTACCGCACATTAACCAAGTAAAATAGCATCGTCAACGAATCAAAATACAGTCAAACTGTCTACCTGTCAAGAACAAAAAAAGCTACCTACATGTTCTGACTATTGGAGACATAATTTTACCAAAAATATGAAATATGTGACTCCTTCGTCTGATGGTAATAATTCGATCGTCCACGATAATTGCAAATGTTCCTAACATTTTCGTTCTGACATTCAAAATAATTATGACGAAGTATGGAGCCACGCAGACGCCAACCATCAAGCTTCTCTACTCTCGGACTGAAATTTTCCATATAACTGCTACATCACGACAGCTAATCGTTATTTTATAACTTCTCCGAAGGCACGAAGCAAGCTTTGAAACGTTGCCAGTCGAGATCACCGAAACTTCCAGGCTGTCTTGAAATCATTTTAAAGTACTTGCTCATTTACTTACGACGCACAAGTTTCGGTGTTTCCTTCCTGACGCAAAAAGTTTGACTATACATATACATCTAAGAAAATTTCCTTCCCGGCGAATAAATCATTTCACTCAGCTCGATCTCCAACAACAGGCAGGGGAAACTTATTCTTCCGACGCGGAAACTCTGCATCCACGCGTTCGATCGGAAATTAAACTGTGTTCTGTTCCATTAGAGTCAGAGAAAAAAGATTGGCGTTGACTTTGAAGAGTGAAGGACCTAGCGAGCTACACCAGTGTCGAACTATTTTTGTTTTACTCTATACCTATTCTTATGTTTTTTTTTTTAAATAAACTACAATCCTTTATCATAGTACCACAAAAATATAAAATATTATTTAAAAGAAATTAATCTGTCTCCTACTCGAATTGCATCGCTGCTATTGTGGGAATGGTAATTCGGGAATGAACGTTTAGTCTGGAGCGATGGGTGTGTGAACGAAGGGTACGCGAGTCCGAGCGATAGAGGAGCGAAAGAAGAGTGTTTGGGACCGCTGGATAGCGGTGAGAATGAAGAGTGTTTGGGGACAGAGCGATAGAAGCGTGAAGGAAAAGTGTTTGGGCCGAGTGTACGAGATTACCGCGTGACCGAAGATTTTCTGGGAATGGCTGAACAGAGTGGAAGAGATCGAGGAATGAGAAGAGAGAGAATGTTTGAATATATGGTTGGGGAAAATGCGTGCGCGAGGTAGTCCGGAAGAGAATCCAGCGAGTGTAAGAGCAGAGCGAGTATTATCGGAGAGTTTAGCGTGAGAATTAAAATTAGAAATAAAGACTTTGTTATTTTGATAAATCGAGTTGATCATTGAGATACTTTAGCTGATCCAACCCAACATTCCTACAATACTCATATTATACTCTTTGATGCTATATCTCACGCATATTCTTTATATTCTCTTACAAGTTCACTCTCTGATTGTCTTCTAGAATTATTTTCGTATTTGCATAAATAATTATTTTCTTCTCTGTAAGAACAGAGCGAATATTATCAGAGAGTTTAGCGTCAGAATTAAAATTAGAAATAAAGACTTTATTATTTTGTTAAATCGAGTTGTTCATCGAGACACTTTACCTGAGCCAACCCAACATTCCTATTCCTGCTAATTTTTAAGTTTCAACGTATAATCCTTCATTATAATACCACGTGTATAATTTCTATGAGAAATTACAAGGTCGTTCTGACCGCTTTGGTAGTTTCAGTGTTAAAGAATTCTATTGAGACTTATCCAAGAAACGATATTGCCTATCAACCCAATACTTATAAATACTTAACGAAATCGTTGGCACGTGAGTATATAAAATCACCAGCGATCTATAAATTTCTCCAACATCGAAACACGTTCCGCCATGACGCTGTTACATTTTCCTTTAACGTTTTCTCCTCGCCTTCGTTTCACCTTCGTTTCCTGACTCGTGCTCGTGTTTCCGACATCAAAGTGTTCCTTTTTCCCCGCCAAACGAACCTGACCTCAGAGACCTGCCTCAGAGAGCACGCTTTACCGAACGAAACGATCATTTCAAGTCTCGATGAATAAGGCGAGGCGAAATGAACGATCCGCTTAATTCGTGCCAACTGCTTGACGCGAGATTCGTCGGTGAAATTTGCATGAAGCTAGAAACGCGTCGCGACACGCGCGCGCTTGTCTCTCGGGAATTTCGTGGCGCGGATGAACGACGTCGGATGACTCGTTTAATTGCATCCGGATGGACACCGAGAGGAACGGACTGTCCGTGAATTTGCCTCGGACCGAAACTTTCTCCTCGGCAACAATACAGGTCCCAATGCGTGGTTTAATGAGCGAAAGCGAGGGTAAGCGAGAGTGTTAGGAATCTCGTGTCCTTTTCGATGAACCATGCGTACATCGGGTAGAACACGGTGTCATCGGCGTTTCCCGGCGTGATAAGGTGCCTCTGGGGCTCGTTGAAATCCAGAAGCTTCACCAGACATCCTTCGCCTCGTGCCTTACAATCCAGAGTCACACTGGTGACACGGATTATGGTCAAAATGTAATGGAGACACTCTGTATTTGTAGTAAAATTTAATTTTGATTTTGATATTGGAAATACGGTTGATTAAGGTATATTTGTACCGAAAGAAATCAAAATGAAAGGTATATAAGGAAGATTTTTATACATTTTTTTCTTTTTAGGAAATCACGGAATGTTTCCGTAAATGTCTGATAATATATTTTTAAAATTTCTGTAAGGAATTATGAATTGGTAGGTTTGAATGTTTGGTAGATTCAGTGTTAACTGTTTCAAATTATAATATTTGGAATTACTGGTGATTAATAAATATTGGATATTAATACTGTATGATACGAGAAGAGTGTTGACCTGATTTCTTATTGTTTCGGGGTTTAAAAAAATCTGAAAAAATTCTAAAATACTTATCATAGTCTCTAATTTAGTATCCAAGTGATATTTCAGTTAAATGTTAACCTTTTTTGCAATATAAATAGGAATTTCGCTGCTGGAGAGTTATATTTGGAATTATTGTTCCTTGTGTCATTAAAATTTGTTCAAAATCGGGTAAATTACTATTAATAATTAAACTATTAACCGTGATAGTGAAATAATTAGCGAAAAGGTAGATATGAGTACAGCTGAGCACGTAACGATTCAATACTTCCTCTTTAAGAAGTATAAATCAGATAGCAACCATTAGTCCATTCCATGGACAACTTTTATCAGAAAGCGTCTGTAAGAAGAGCATAAGTTCCATTACCAAGTTCGTCGGAAGTTCCTCATTGCTTTTCAGTGTAGTTCTAGATTTTAGCGAGATGCGAGAACTGTTGCAACCAGTAATAGGGCAACTAAGTAATTAATTGTATTTGTAACTCATCATCGTCTCAAATTGTGTTTACAGACTCTATTAAAGTTACGCGATGCGATACCATTTACAGAAAAAAACGTTCGATAAAAAAATAAAGAAATTAACAAGAATAGTAATAAGAAATTAACAAGCTACGTCCTATAAGTACAAATGTTGTTTCATGTAAAGCTCAACTTATTTTTCCATGTGTCTTAGTAATTTATTAATTAGTTGTCTAACGTTTGTACTACAGACACAGCTGTATTAAATTAATAATATTTAATAAAAAAAAATATTTTAAAATTATTAACGAATTCATAAGAGTAAAAGATGATAGGAACGGGAATAATAATTGGAATGAAGTAAGTTGTAATGAAACAACTAAAATCTGCTTGACAACATGATTGGTAAGATGGAATATCAGAAATTAAATATTTAAACAAATTATATTATGGTATAATACTATAATTCAACAGTAATAAGTTGCACTGCGGATACTAATGTAAATATTTGTACAGGACTTTGATAAAAGAAGAGAAGACCAGTGCAACAAGGTTTTGACTTCCCTAAGGGATACAATATTACTTTTTATTACTGTTTTATTTTTGCTGTGGCCACTAATAACATTGGAAGGAGAAAATAATTAAACTAGCGATTAATTTTCAGAAGTTAAGTTTTAAGTTTTTCTATTTTCGTCATTTCAGTTTTTCTTAAACAAAGAACACCTGTAAAAAAAATATAAATCGAAGATTGATTCTACTTCTAAAAAATCAGCACAAACAGTACAATAAACCATATAAAAATTCGTGTCAGAATCTTATAATTCTTCTGTGCTTAATTGCATTTCTTATTTTATAAGTTCGTCTCGCGTTAACCCGTTTGCATTACGACTTAAATTGCAGAGACTCTTATCACCGAAGCCTATACGACTGATCGTCCCGATTTAAATATTTGCTATTCTTACATATCACAGTACAAAGGATAATATATATTAATAAATATATAATTCTTAGCGCAAATATTTTTATTCAACGGTATGGTACAATGTCGTTGTCAGTGGATTATTCCGCGTTCGATGATACAGAGAAGATATTACTCGCGGAATATTCCGCTTCCTGATGCAAATGGGTTAAT
>SMSQ01022705.1:60898-74027 GCA_019453375.1 Ctenoplectra terminalis | reverse complement strand
ACCAGGAGAAGCTCCGCGAGATCCAAAACGCGACACGAACGTACAGTCTCCAAGCTTTAATTTTAAATCCTTGGAACCTTTTAGGTATCTGACCACTCTTTTCAGTTCTGTCCAATCACGTTTTGTTGGGTTTTTAATCTTTTGGTGTTGACTGCCAAATATAATAGTGGTCCAATTAATCTTTGGTATAGATCATTCTTCTTGCTCTTCTGATCAAGTCTTCTTGCTCTGATTATATTTTATTGTATCCAGTGTCCAATGGAATTTTTGACACTTTAGCATCCTCTAATCCAAATTTCTTGATTATTCCTTCAATATATGGTGTTTAATGGATGTAAAATATCCCGTTTGTATCTCTTTCTGTTGTTATCCCAACGTACATGGATAATTCCCTCAAATTTTTTAAACTAAATTCCTTTTCAAGCCCTTTTGCTGTGGTCTTGATCAATAGCTTATTAGCACTTGCCATCGGCATATCGTCGACATGTACCATGATATAAATTGTTTCATCTTCAAGGCTTTTCCAGTATAGACATCTGTCAGCAGTGCTTACTTGAAATCCATGTTTCTTTAGACTCTAATCCAGTTTCTTATTCCACATTCTTGCTGCTTGCTTCAAGCCATAAATGCTTTTGATTAATCTACAAGCAACTCCATTTTCATTTTGTTTATAGCCCTCTGGTTGTCTCGTGTAAATTGTCTCCTTCAATTCTCCATTTAGGAATGCTGTTTTTGCATCATAATGTTCAATAAACAATTTTCTTTTTCCTGCTACTACCAGTAATGCACGTAGTGTCACTGGTCTCACCACTGGTGTAAATCTTTCATTGTAATCATTTCCATAGTGTTGACTGAAACCTTGTACTACCAGTCTTGCTTTCTATTTAAGCTCTGCTTCCTGGTATTTGTTTCAATTTAAATACCCACTTGCATCCAATGACTTTTCTGTCCCTTGGTAACTTTTCCAGTTTCCATGTATTATTTTTCCTCAATGAGTTTATTTTATCATCCATTGCTTTGATCCATAACTCTTTACTTGATCCAGAGAGTGCTTCATCAACAGTCTTTGGTTCGATGCATTCTGTTGCCATTCTAGCCGAGCGTTGGAATCTTTCTGGTCCAATTCCTCTGGTGGATCTCTCTGATTTTCTTCTTTCAATATTTTGCAGATCATTTTCATCTCCATCGTGATCATTTGTGGTCTGATTTTCTTCATCAATTTCCTGTATAGCAGTCTCTTCCTCTTGATCCTCGATAATTGTTTCTTGATCTCTTATTTCAATTTCTACTTCTTCAGGCTTCATTTCTGTTTCAATGTTTTCTTTATTTCCTTTTTCTTCAGACTTTTCTTTATCCTCATTTCTCCTTTTCTTTATTTCTTTATTCTCTTCAATTTGATTTCTTGTGTTGTAACTAGCTGGTTGCGTTAACTGAATTTCCCCAATCTCATGTTTTTTTTGTGAACGTTACGTCCCTGCTTATTGTTATTCCACTTGTCTTTGGGTCCAACATCCTATATCCTTTTGCTTAATCCGAATATTCCACGAATATCATTGGAGTTGCCTTTTCATCCAATTTTTGTCGCTTTTCTTTTGGTATGTGTACATACCCAAGAGTACCAAATATTTGAACATCCTGTACTCTTGCTTTCTCCTTATTCTATAATTCATATGGTGTTCTTTCTATAGCTCTAGTCGGTAGAATATTTTTCAGATAATTGGCTGTATTTATAGCCTCTGCCCAATACTTTTTCTCTAATTTTCCATCAATCAGCATGACGAGTGCTGCTTCTACCAATGTCCTGTTCTTTCGCTCAGCCACCCCGTTCTGCCGAGGATTATAGGGGACTGTAAACTGTGCTTTTATCCCTTCGGATCGATACAGTTGTTTCAGCTGATTGTTGACATATTCTTTGCCATTGTCTGACCTAATTGTCTTTGGTTTCTTTCCAAATTTATTGAACACAAAATTAATGTACTCTTTAATGCACTCAGCTGTTTGTGACTTGTGTTCAAGGAAATATACGATTGTGTATCTACTATAATCATCTATTATCGTCACGAAGTACCTTTTCCTTCCAGGTGTGGTAAAGTTCATTGGTCCACACAGATCAGTGTGTTTTTCTTAACGATTCCTGTGGGAATGGTTTTTTCGCTGATTTCCCCTTTATACAGCACTCACACACCTCTCTTATACCACAATCTTTTATCTTTATTCCTGTAGCTAGATTTTTCTTCTCCAGTTGTTCAATTCCTTGGATGCGGTGATGACCCAATCGTCTGTGCCAAGTGTGTTGGCAATCTTCAGTGTGCTGTTGATTCATTGCTGTCACTGCTACTTCCGAACACTTTAATACAAATAAATTTGATGATAATATTCCCTTTGCAACTGCTGTATTATTCCTGAATATTTTCCATCCTTTTCCATCAAAATTTACTGCAAATCCTTTGTCTGTTAGACATTTAACCGACAGGAGACTTTCCTTTAGGTCAGGCACATGAAGTACATCAGTCAATGTGACCATAACTTCTTCATTCCTTTCATTTATGCACTTTAATTTTCCCGTACCAATTCCAACGACTTTTGTCCCAACTCCTGTTGCTAGAGTCACATCAGTTTGAAATTTATTTTTATACCGGATAAAAAAATTCTTTATCGTTGGTCATGTGGTTCGTTGCACCTGAATCAATGTATCAGACGTTCTCCCCGCCCATGCCTTGTATTTGTCGCATTGCTGCTTGAAATGGCCAGGCTTCTTGCAAAAGAAAAACAGGTTGCATCTTCTTGGATCTTGACTTTATGATTTCTGGAATTTTGTCCAATGTTCAGTGCTGTGTGACCAGTGCCTTCAGCATCTTTTCTTCTTTTGGACTCATCAATTAACTTTCCTTTCACGAGACTCAGAGTTAATTCTTTCTCTGGACGAGACTCGAGTGCTGTGATAAGTATTCCATATGATTCAGGAAGGCTGCTGAGTAGCATGGCAACCACAAGGTGATCCTTTAATTCTTCACCAAGTCCAGTTAGATTGTTCACTAGGTTTTCCATCTTAATAATGTGGTTCTCAATGTCTCCTCCTTCGGAAAGCTTTAATTCACATATTTGTCTTAATAAGTATATTTTGCTGATTAAAGATTGATTTTTCGTGATAATTTTTTAAAGAATCCCATACCTCTTTAGCTGTAGTTTTCTTACGTACGTGTATAATTTGAGCATCCTCGAGGAATAGACTAAGTGTAGCACGTGCCTTGTCGTCTTTCTTTTACCAGATTTCAGCTAGCTTTTCACCTGCTGGTTTTCTTGTATTTATAACTGTCCATAATTCTTCTCTGATCAACAACAATTCCATTTTGTACTTCCATATCTGGTAACTGTCGTTATTTAACTTTGTTACAGACATTTTCGGCATCTCTGCCATGATTAACCTTAAATTCCGCCACGTGGCTTTTCCTTACTTTAACTCAATCTCAATCTCAATCTCCACCGCGTGGTTTTTACTGACGAATTCTAATGCTTTCTTTTATTACACGCACCTGTGCTCCACTGGGCCCATAACCTGTTGTTATTAGGAATTTCTAGTGGGATGGAACGACTGTACACACAGACACAATGTAATTTCCGATAATTAATTAGAATTTATTGTAACCTACATAACCTTTATTGTACATACGTGAATGCGATATTAATATTTTTCAGGACGGCCGCCGAGCGAAGCCAGCCGAAAATACATAAAAACATTCATATAGTCGCCTCAAACGCGTACCCTACTGCGCATGTCCCATTTATGCCAAATCCAACACTTAATTGTTGCATATACCAACAGTTATCTCCGAGAGACGGTATTATAGTTAACGCAAAATTTTTTTCTTGTTTTAGAAATGCCTACACGGCACAATCGTGTACACTGATTAAGTATCGGTAAAAAAAAAAAGCAACTTCGCGCAGTTGTACACCTACTATTTTTAAATTATCCACGATTTTACAAATGACTTTACTAGTTTATTAAAATGCTAAAGTAAACTAAAACTAAAACCGCAAATTGATTGAATTCTTACTTTAAACATAACTTTCTTCGTGTCTGAAGAAAGCCCTTTTTTTTTTCACCCGCCACAGTGGTCTAATTCCTTAAGCATATGGGTGATTTTTGAGGATCATTGATGGTTCCGGTTAAGATCTGGGTTGCCATGCCTGTGTCTTTCAGCTAAAATTTGCTGGTGATTTTAGTTATTTCTTGGATGAAGCGAGTGATATCCGTTCAGGATTATTGGGGTGGGGGTTCTCTTTTGGGGAGGGTTTGGGTAGGAGCTCTAGGGTGTATTGCAATAGTGAAAAAGGGTTTACAGTTTGGACATTGGGGGTAGATGTATCAGTGTCCATGGTGTAGGAATTTCAACTGTTTACAGGATAATTTATTCATTAAATATATAATAGTTTATTAAATTTGAATTACACTCGCGACCGACTGTTTCACTCTCGCTCCACTCCATCCTCTGCCTTCTCGTGACACTCGTCCAAAACTCAATTTTCGCCCCGAACATTCACGCCCTTTTATTTTCACTCTCAGTCGCTCTATCTTTCTTACACACACGCATCCCTTTTCTCTCGCACCCGAATCCTTGCATCCATAGTCCGAACCCACGCAGTCACGTACTCATTTTCAAAATCGCTTCGTTCACACGGTTCCAAACATTCTTTCCTCGCATCCCTTCAACCACTTGAAATCATTTTGTCCTCGGTCACACTTTCCCTAAACATCCTGGCGCCGTCCCGTCGCGACGAGACGGTCACACGCACTTGAACAACTAGCATTCTAGGCCCAAACACTTTTCATTCGCACCTCTTTCCATTTAGCCTAAACATTCGCTCGTCTCACACATTCTTTATTTCTAACACCCTACAATAGCATGATCCGGGGATGTGAGGTCGGATTTGCTTGATTTCTGGAGTGCTCTGTTTCCGCGGAATTATGTGCATCTTCGTTTCGTGGGTTGCGTTTGATTTCCTCATAACTTGTCACTGCTAATAATTGATTATGTCACCGTTTGTTTCGCACGGTGCCCGGTCAATGCGGTACGTGTAAACGGGCGTTGTGGCGTGGGCCTTAAACTGTAATTGGGAACACAGGTATGTGACGGTTTTTCCGAGACACGAGTGTTTAGAGGGATGTGCGTACTTGATGAAAGCTCGATTTGAACTGTTACGGTAACTGCTATGTTGACAACATCTCTGGTAATTCATAAGATAAGCTACATATATATTTTTCTAATTAACAAAAATTTAACATTAATTTAATTTCTTTCGTTCGGACATTTTTTATTTTTTTTACCTATAACACACCCTACTAAAAAAAATCAGAGATATTTCTGTGAACGAAGCACGTGTTACAGAATTTTTTCAGAGTTTTAGATTGACGATCCAAGCTATAAAAAATGAAAAACGAAAAAAAATTCAGAAAAATGCCAATTTTATATCGAAGGAATCGTGGAACTATGTATGATTATATTTTTCGAGTAAATATATAATATTACTCTGTGACTTTTTCAGAACTTTTCATGCTCTAAGATAAGAGATATTGAGCAAAAATACCATTTTTAATTTTGACCCTTTACCCCCACACTCCCCGTGAAGATATAAAGTTGAAACTGGGCACAAATTGTTTTTTCTTGATAAGCTATCGAATGATCCATTGCAAATCGAATTCGGTTTAGGAGCACTTTTGACCCCCTTATCCGGCTATGCATTTTATTTTTTCATTCGTTAACACGTTCCGTGCCATGTGGGCGCATACGTCCCACACTGAACTTTCTGTTCGAGCCATTTGGAATTTTCATTGTAAATCGAAGAACTTTGTAAAAACTGTACACCCTTTCCTTGATAATTATGGTCTTTGTATTATAGTACAGATTGTAAAGCATGCGTTAGAAGCAAAATTATTTAATCGTAAAGTGTCTAGGCTGAACAGAAAATGTCCAAAAATTAGACTGGCACGGAACGTGTTAATTTACGAATTTCATGTTACAACATAGCGATCGTTTCGTAGGACCGTCGTCACTTCGTAGGGTCCGAAATATTTCGCCGCAAAGGGTATAGCCGAATAAGCATGGTAAAAGTGCCCCCAAACCAAACTGAACTTGGCATATACCAATCGATAGGTCTCTCAAAGAAAATCTTTTTTGCAAAGTATCAACCCGTTATCTCGAGGGGGTGAAACGTGATTTACAGTTTGTGCTCCATTTCATTTGTTTTGCACGCTAGAAAATTCTGAAAAAAAAATCATGGACGTTCTACTCCATTGGGTACATATCGGTGAATTTTTTCAGAATTTTTCACTGCAAAATCGAATTTTTAAAAATCAAAAAAGTTTTGAAATGCTAATTTTGTATTCAAATTATCAAGTTACCACTTTAATATTTTTACCGTTGTAGCGTCTTATCATGGTTGTTAATGTGTAATTTTTTCAGATTTTTCCAAGTGGTGGCACATAGATAAAAAAATCGAAAACCAATATTTTCAACCGCTCCGAGCGCAACGGAGTGGCATACGCACATGATTGATATATTTTGTTCACTAAATAGGTGTCGACGAGGCGAGACGATACGGTTAATTTGAAAATATCTTACCTTTGATACGCCACAATTCTTCGGTATTACTTATATAATCCATATCCGGAGTCAGTAACAGATAGTATCATCTCGAAGTATATCTTTTACTTTTTTTTATGGGCCTTTGAATTCGTTTTTTTACAAACAATGTTACATTATGAATCTTCATTATTAAGCACTCCCGGATTTTATTTGAGTTTACTCAAGTGTTCTATCACCTCGGTTGAATTGCAGCTTTTCGTGGCGTAAAGCTACACGAATTTGGAAAACGCATCTACGACTACGAAAATATACGTTTATCGTTTTTTGGTCGATGGGAGCGGCCCTAGATGGTCGATGTGAAAAGTATCCAGCGGAACCTCGCCTTTGTTTATCATGAATAAAAATCCCTCCGGTTTACCCTGCTTTCTCTCTGCCAGTATACAATCGATACAATTCCGCACCACTTTATCCACCTTTTCACGCATATTTTGAAACCAGTAGTCCCTTTTTAGTATGGCCTCGGTTTTTTCTAACGCAAAATGTCCGTTTCCGTGGGCACGTCTTCAGTTTGTCCCGACTCTACTAATTCGAATATTTTACGGATATCTAGATCTTTCCGCAATGCCTTCCGTAGCCTACCGTTTAGGCTGCTTTCGCTTTCGCCTATCAGCATGCATGATGGCAAAGGGTTTCGACTCAAGGCGTCCACGTGTACAAGACTCTTACTCGGGCGGTGTTCGATAGTATATTCAAATTTCTCCAGTAATAGTGCCCATCGCACGACGCGGACGCACAAGTCCTTCTTGCGCATTGTTAACGCGAATGCCCGACAATCAGTGACCACCTTGAAAGGTATGCCAAATAAACACACACGGAATTTTTTCAGCGATTTTTTCAGGCTGCTATCGCGCTCATCTTTTTCCATTGAGATTGCTCCGAACCCGAATTTTGATGCATCCGTGTGCAGCGCCGTTTTCGCGCCGATTTTATATAGTCTAAGTACGGGCTTGCTCATCAAGGCGATTTTTAAATGCTCGAACGCGTGTTCCTGCTCTATGCCGAATTCGAATTTTGCCTCTGCATTTAGCAAATTTGAAAGAGGCCGGGCCGTTATCGAATAGTGTGGTATAAATTTCCGAAAATAGCCGGTGAGTCCTAAGAAGCTCTGTATCTGCCTGATATTCTTTGGCTTCGGGAATCGTGCCACCGCTTCGGTCTTACGTATCGAAGGACGAACCGTACCGTCCCCCACTATGTGCTCCAAATATTCTACCTGGTGTTGTAAAAACATACACTTTCCTCAATTGATTTGCAACCCTGCCTCGCTCGCAACTTTAAATACCACTTTTAAATTATTCAACCCACTTTCTCCGTCTGCCGCTGGGATAATGATATCGTCCACGCAAATGAGGACTACATTTTTTGTTATTAATTTCTTAAACACCGAGTTAATGAATCTTTGAAACACCGATGGTGAGTTACAAAGGCCGAACGGAACTTTTAGAAACTCGTATTGCCCGTTGGGGACAATAAAAGAGGTATACTTGCGGCTATTCTTATTTAATTCTACATGGAAAAATCTATTTTTCAGGTCAAGTGTACTATATATTTTGGCGCCTTGTAACAAATCGAGCTGGTCTTCAATAAGGGGGAGTGGATATCAGTCCCTGAGAATTTTCCTGTTTGGAAAAGTTGAGTCTGTAGTCTACACAAAGCCTCGATGAGCCGTCCTTTTTTTTTTTACCAGTACTACCGGGCTGGCGTATTCCGAAAGAGACTGCTGGATGACTTCTTCGCATAGCCACTCCTGTATTTGTGCGTTAACCGTCTCCCTTTTCGACGGGGGTAATCTACGCGCGCGTTGAAATACCGGCTCGTCGTCCTTTAATATTATTGTCACTGTAACGTCAGTATTACGTATCGGCCTGGGCTTATAATCCTCAATCAACTTAGACAAAGTTTCCCTGGTTTGCGCACCCTCGACATACGAAATATCTACCTCATTCACCGAATACTCTAAATCAATATTAGAGATACGGGGAACCTCGGTCTGCTCTGCTCTACGAATAACAGCCTGCCCCCGCTTAACAATTAACTCTGTCGTATCCAAGAAGTCCGCGCCTATCAGGAATTGGTGGTTCATTAATTCATCCGGTATCACTCGAATCGTTATAAGGAAGGTATCTCCATCGATCTGCACTTCCGTTTTAAATTCGCCAATTACTTTATTCGCGCTTGAACCAATGCTGCAAAAGCGGATATCGCTATCCTGGAACGCGGGTACCTTCGGCCTAAGTTCATGATATTGCTCACGCCTCATCAAGCACAGATCGCTCCTCGTGTTAATCAAGGCGTTTACCCAGCGTTCGCAGATAAATATTTTCTTCTGTCGTTGATATCTTCTTTGGCGGGCAGCGTGCCGTCATGTGCCCAAATTCTCCACATACAAAACACTTTGCCCCTCTGCTCCTCAACGGGCAATCATAGAAAAAATGGTCGCGGCCGTCGCAGTTGTAGCACCTTCCTGGGGCCGCATCTCGCGTTTCCTGCTGCTGTCGGTTGTTGTGCCGTTGCTCCACCCCGTTGTCGCCTCGTCGGATCCCTGTGTCCTGCCATCGGGGCGCGTTGTCCCGTCGCTGAACCTCTTCTCATCGTCGGGGGCCGGGTGGCGACCGCCACATCGCCCCGCTTCCACGCTGCACTGCGCCGTCGGACCGCTGCACTCCCATTACCTCTCGTTGCGACACAGAGTTCCTACGCCAATTCTGCCCTCGCAAATCCGCCCCGCCTCTCGGACCTTTAGCCGCCGTTGGTGACAGTGTTAGCCCCACCTGAATGCTTCTAATAGCTGTACCTGCGACTTGAATTTTTGTAACTTCGCATGGTTCTGCAGCGAATGATCGAGTATCCCATCGATTAGGTAATCGATTAATTCTTCCTCACCGATACCGATGCGATTTCCCAGGGTCATCTTGCGATGAAAATATTCAGCGAATGTTTCTTCTCTCCTCCAGATTCGACCCTCGAATTCCCTCCGCGCTGCTATCCGATCGTGTCTGTCGCTGAAAATATCCCTCAGCTCCATCGTTAACTCATCCATGGGCATTCCAATGTGCTCTGGTTTCGAATGAAACCATTCGAGAGCCTGATTCCTTAACTGGGAAACTGCTAATAATTTTATCGCATCGTCATCTAGCCGGTACGTTGCTCGTAACAACGATAGCTGCCTTCCCCACGCACCCAGAGTTTCGCCGCTTCCGTCGAAATAACGCAGCATCGCTTTCATGGATTCATTGCTACATTCTACTTCATGGATTGCTGCCTCGGATACATTGCTACATTCTGCGATGTAGATTTCGACTTCTCGTCTCAACAATTGTATCTCGCGTTCGGCGAGTTCTTGCTCCTTCTGGGTAATGTGCATGCTTCTGGTCTCCGTTGCCTCGGTTGGCGGACTTGGTGTACTTGGCGAATTCGTGCTGAGCGTCGCGCCTACGCCTGAATCTTCACATGGAATCGCCCCCGCACCGTCACTTGTCTCTTCATCCATCCATGCTACCGTCGGGTCGCTCATCATTAGTCTGTTTATCAACTCGTGCTTCACACCAACCGGACTCAAGCTTTTCATTTTCAAAATCTCTTTCAACTGCATCACCGTGAATTCATTCGGATTCCTATTAGCATTGATCTTCGTCACGCACGTAGTACACTGAATCTTCTGAGCTTCACCCTTCCTATTCCTACACTTCACAGTTCTTACAGTTCTCCGTTTACTTCAAATATTCCCCACAGTTACCTAGTTCTTATCAGTCCACACAGTTCACTTTTACAATTACGATGCTTGTTTTCGCTGCTCGCTCAGATCCCGGACGAGCCCCAAAGTTTATATAGAAATGTGGGATGCGAGGGTTTTCTTGTTTATTGAAAACAAGTTTGAGCGTAATTGTAATTTATTACTATAAACTAGGCGTAACTCTAATTAATCTACTTAGTATAAAATCCTATTTAACCACACAATTCGCACTCTTCTCCACACTACTGTTCAATCCACACTGCCCAACCAACTCCCACTGTCCTCTACTTCACTTCCTAGTCCCTCGCACACGCACACACGCGCCAAATAATTGTAAACTTATAACTAAAACGGGTATGATTCTGGAAACCATCACCTCGTCCTTGCAGACCAGCTGTGACCTCGAGAGGCCCTACCATGTATCGTAAGCGTTTGTCCACCCTACATATATGTGCGAGATATTTTCACATAGTTGAATAAAAATTTGTCAGCTGATTTGGAGTGTGATTCTTAGTAGAAAATATCAAATAAACGTTAAAATACATTTAAAATTCAATAGTTAAGATGGTATTGTTAATAAAACTTACTAATTCTTCACAACTTTGACGTGTTTTGATAATTTAAACGACTTTTTTTTGTGTTAAATAATAGTTAATTCAAATGGTGAAGACATCATAATCGGCGAAATTTAGAAACTTTCATTAATAATGTAGATATGAAAGGATGGCGCCAGTATGTATGTGAAATCAAGGACCTAGATCCTAGAGAGTGCCATGAGGTATGAATGGATCATTGTTGCGTGCATGCGACCGGTGTTGTCTTGCGTCTGTACGGCGCCGGGATGTTTGGGAAACAGGGTGACTGCGAGGGAAAATCTTGAGTGGATGGAAGAGTGTTTGTAGCTGAGCGACTGGACCGTGAGAATGATATTGGAAATGAGTACGCGACTGCGTGGGTTTGGGCTATGGATGCAAGGATTCGGGTGCGAGAGAAAAGAGATGCTTGTGTTTAAGAAAGATAGAGCGACCGAGGGTGAGAATAAAAGGGCGCGAATGTTCGGGGCGCGAGGAGTTTTTTACGAGTGTTGCGAGAAGACAGAGGACTGCGAGAGGTGCAGCGAGAATAAAACAGTCGGTCGTGAGTGAACAGTTGCGGGTTGCGTTAAAACCAGTTATATGTCATTGTTCTTTTAATTAATGTGCGTGTCTTGTACAAATTAATAAACTGTTTTATATTTAAATAATAAATTGTCCCTTTAAACCATTGAAATTCCTACAATAATATTTAATTAGTTTTTGAATTTTATCGGTATGGCTGTGTAACATTTTCTATTCTGAATTACAACTCAAACTAGTTGGTAAATTTTTGTTTACATATACTGAAACAATATCATGGTAAACATAATTGTTTGTCACGCGTACGTAGATACGATGATCCTGCTCGATACGCAGGACCAAAAAATATACACGCGTGTCGCGTTGCGCTCACGCGGAAGCCCGTGCTTCCTCGTCGGAGTTGTAAAGCTCGACTTAACGGATCTGGTACACGAACACTTGGCGACTGTTACCCGTTAAATTAATAACGAGTAACCTGTTCAACTACGATACAAAGTCCCGACCGATGGACTTACTAACGGTGTGATCAAAAGGCGTTGGGTGCTCGAACGCTAGCACCTGTTGCTCGATTGCCTGTCTTTCGATACGTTAAAGAATGTCAGACTTAGTCGACCGCGGACGATTGTCGACGTAAATGACTCTAAGGACAGTTAGGTCTGTCTAGCCCGAACGATCGCAAGAATCTCTATGTATGAATGAACGACCGATTGACCCTTTCTCTATGCCCGAATGCCGAATGCCTGCACGAATCTCTGTGTGTCTTGTTCGAAAAACCGAAAGAATCTGTTTTTCGCTTCCGAGTATCCGAAACGATGACACTCAGAAGGGCAAGGAAGCAGCACGTTGATTGGTTTTCGCTCACATTCGTTAATGTGCCAGTCAACGTGCTTCTTTGACACGGTAACTACCCTTCCATTGCGGCCTGAGCGCGTTTATCCGTGGAAAGTGTAGGCCGACGCCAGGTAGCGACGCGAGGACCACGGCGATTTGGCAACGCAGCGGACTTTTCATCAGGTTCGCACATTTTCGAAAGGACACCGCGCGAAGTCCCGTTTCTAATTAACCTTCAGGAAAGACAGAATTTATGACATGTATTCGGCTATTGAGAACGAAAAGAAAGTGAACTCTAATTGCCTTGGGCGAAAAAGATAAAATTCTAAGGATCGAACGATTCTAACGTCTTTGCTCAAAAATAGTCTTTTTATAAAGAGTCTGTCATATATTGGCCAAACGAAATCCTCACGTATTGTTCCTACGGACGGAACATAATATTTAACGATAATTGTTTTTTTCGGAAAATTTTTATATACTTTTATTTTTAATGTAGTAGTTAGGATAACGAGCTATCCCAAATTTATGATATGAACGAACCAGCTGCTATTTTTGAGGATTTGTCAATTCCATTTTTTGTACCTTGGAATCTGTATACAGTGGCGGCCATATACTTACGTACAGTTAATGAAATTAAATATTATTNAAAAAAAAAAAGCAACTTCGCGCAGTTGTACACCTACTATTTTTAAATTATCCACGATTTTACAAATGACTTTACTAGTTTATTAAAATGCTAAAGTAAACTAAAACTAAAACCGCAAATTGATTGAATTCTTACTTTAAACATAACTTTCTTCGTGTCT
>SMSQ01022705.1:23761-60744 GCA_019453375.1 Ctenoplectra terminalis | reverse complement strand
ACACAGTGGCGGCCATATACTTACGTACAGTTAATGAAATTAAATATTATTTCCTGTACACTTATACGTTAAACAAGTATACGAAAATCAATTATATTTTGTTATATGTTTACAATATACATAATAAAATATCAAAATAGCTTTTCTTAATTAATTATAATTTAAAAGTTTTTTATATTTTTATATTGAAGTGTCAAATTTTCTGCGGACACATACTTAAGTACATATCAAAATGTCTATGTTTTCACATGTTTGGTTAACTAATGATTATAATACATTAATATTTCGTATGTAGACCCTTATTTTTGATAACTGCAGCACACCTTCGCGGCATGGATTCGATAAGTCGAGCTAGCATCTGCTAGCAGGTATTGGATTTCACGCTTCCTGTACAGTACTGTACAATTCATCAATATTTTTTGGATTTTGTTTTTTTACATATTTGTCGACATCAATCCACAGCATTTCGATTGGATACAGATCCGGAGATTGTGCCGGCCACTTCATTACACGAACGTTATTGTCACACAAAACTGTCTTGACGACTTTTGCGGAGTGTTTCGGATCATTATCCGCTTGATAAATCCATTCTTTTGGCATGTATTCTTCGGCAAATGGTAGCGATACATTTTTTACAATATTCAGATACACGTATCTGTCCATGATTCCAGTTATCCGATGAATAGGACCTATACCTTTCACTGTCATAGCCTCTCAAACGATTACCGACCCGCCACTACCTTTTACAGTCGGTTTAATACAATTTTTATGAAATTCTTCCCCTTTGCGACGTCTCACGTATATTTTACCATCGCATCCAAATCGATTAAATTTCGATTCATCTGTAAAAATTACTCTGGACCATTGCTGGGCCGTCCAGTTTAAATGTTCTTTCGCGAAAGCAATCCTAGCCCGACCATTTTTTTCTGAAACGAGCGATTTCTTTCTGGCAACGCGTTCATACAATTGAAACTCATTGAGTCTTCGCTGGACAGGTCTAACACTTATTTTTTCACGAAGATCTGTTGATATTTCATTGTGGATGGCAACTGCAGTTTTGAATCTGTCCGCTTCAGATAATCTATGAATCTTGCGATCAGTTTTTTGATCAGTTTTTCGTGGTCTCGCTTTACGAGGAACGTTGTCTGATGTTCCGTGAAGTTTAATATGTTGTATAGCTTGATAGCAAGCCATAACGGATATTTCTAATTTTTCAGAAATCTTTCGATAAGACATTCCATCCTTTCGAAGCTGTTGCACTAGTCGCTGTTGTTCTGGCATGATATTTCTTCCTTTACTCGTCACAGCACTATTGTAATACGTCTAACTGTAAATACTGCTCAGCAGATACTGGTACATATTGTTTACATTTGGCTTAACAAAACCGACAGGTCGGAACAAAGTATTTCTTTTCTCGAAATAAGTCAAAGTTCTACCGCAGATATGTACATCATGGTCTACCATTCTTAGAAATAAATTGTTGATACCACTATCTGAGTTCCGTAGAAATAAATCAGGTTTTAAAGTTAAAATATGAAGTGTACGTAAGTATATGGCCGCCACTGTATATTTAAACATTTTTTTAACGCTACTAGAACTTTGGACATTGTATTATAACTTCGAACTTGTAAAATTTTTTGTTTATGAACACCATAACAATATTTGTTATTTAACAAATTTATATTATTGTTTGCAATTAATTTTATTACATAAACCGCCCCACGAACATTGTGGAATCTAAAACAGTAGTAGTCGTGATTTGTAGTAGAAAACAGTAGTACCGCGGGCTGTCGCGACAGCGGTATTTATATTTGATGGTTACTAATGAACCGAGGCTAATCGACAGTTCTCGTTGCTAAGCGGTTCGCTCGCGGATCGCATTCTAGATTGTACTAGAATGTTCACGATTACTCGGTTACGCTCTTTCTAGACAATTGTTAAATGTCGTTGATATCGAAGCGCGACTCGTCAACAGGTCGCGTTGCCACGCGGCTCGCTCGCGGACCGCGATCTCGATTGTACGAGAATGTTCGCGATTCTTCGATCGCGTTTTTTCTGGATGATTGTTACAATATTTATTTTTAATATTTTTGTAAATAGCATTTTGATGAAATTTAATGAGATTTTTTTTTATGAGATTTAATGAAAATATTTTAATACTAAAATCACAGATGATTAAAGTATACTTATTGTATTCAAGGGATTGAAACGAAAGGCATATGGAAAAATACATAATAATAGAAGGGAGACAAATGTATATTTTACATGTATTTTTAAATCGTATGATTAAAAAAAAATGGATATATTTTAGATGGAAGCGTTAAGGGACTGACCCTGTACATAGGGTGGTCCATGCACACCTTAAATAACTTTTAAAATATGTATTGTGTGAAACATTTTTTTGTATAAATATCGTATGCTCGGAGGGATAGATTATGTAATCCGTATATTTTTTTGTAGACGGAGGTCTTTCGGAGATTTCAACGTCAACTTCGTTATTTTGAATGGAATGCTGTATCATTCTTACCAATGATATCGAAGAATGTTCAATTTTGACAAAGGACGTCACCCAAGTGACACATACCGTTTTTTATCAAATTTTGGTACGTTATTGAATTCGAAAGAATATTTGACACGTACTTTTTTTTATCTGCAAATATACACACATGTTGAAGGGGTGAAAACAGCTTTCACAGATAGGGCTGAAAAACCTATTTTAGCGAATATTTCGGACGCTATTAAGCGTAGACAAAAAATATAAAAATGCAAATTGCGTTCGTAAAAACAAATTTTCCAAAAAAATTTTTTTTAAATATATTAAAAATTAAAATTTATTTGTAGATTATGATTATAACACGTAGAAGCAGATAGTATACGCTCATGTGGCAGAGAATGCAGTAAGAAGAACGATTCTGACGAAACGCTGATCGTCAGATTTTTTTACATTACTACTACACCAAGGTATTCAGAATTGTAACGCTCGGTCACTAAAGTTATCAATAACAGTTATTGTGTTCAGAAACGAAATGGATTGCATCATAAGTAAATTTTATAAACAACACTTCTCCTCGAGCTATGGCGTTGAAGACTTTAAACACATAACCAATTTTTCCACACATTGCCCTTGTCATAACGTCTGTCACGATTTTCGTAGTCGGCATAAATTCCAGAATGATCCAACCATCAACTAATGCGTCATGCACAAAATGATGACGAATGTGTGCCTCATCCGAGAGTGAATCACCGGGTTCCTTGCGAATTTCTATGCTTCTTGATTGTCGTAGATCTGGACACTTTTCTGCGTTCTTAACCCGGTCTTTTGGAAATCCTTCGTATGTAGATTCCGATTACATAGTAGATTCTGTGAGGCTCGTGTACTCATCCTCTGTACTAGAAGGCCAGTGTCCGCTGCTTAGTCTCTCGCGAAACAGTTCCACGCACCAGCACAAGTACGTATACACATAGCCCGTGTATGATCGTCTCTCTTCTAAGTAGGCTCTCCAATCAGCATCCACGAATCTTTACAATGGTTTTCCTGTGTTTTTAAATCTGATCTCAAAGCCCGATGTTTTTAGTAAATATTGTAAGATTCTTTTTGCCACGATTATCTTAACTTCTGATAAACTTCTGGTTCCAAACACATCGGTTTTGTTAATTCCAATGTTGAATCAAGCGGTGTCAAGACAGCCTTCGCGTTTGTCATTCCAAATCTCTTCACAAGCTCATCCGTGTAGTTGCTTTGAGAGAGGTTGAAATAATGCTTCGCTTGAAGTTTTCCATCCAGTTTCCATTCGTTGAAGCCACAACATTGTCATCCACATTATTTATTTCTTGTGTCATTTATGTACTGCCTGCTTCAATTCGTACAGGACATCTTTCACTGCACAAACTTTGTTTTTTGCTTTACCATGCTGAAGAATTTTCAAGGTGTTGTTAGTTGGATCTCTTGCTTACTTTTGCTCCAAAATGATTTCAGGTTATATTTATTGAAATAATTCAGGAATCTCCATAAAAATCTCTTCTTCGATATCACCGTTTAGGAATGCTGCGGTTACATATATATATATATATATATATATATATATATATATATATATACATATAATTGATGGACATCCATATTATGTTCCACAGCCAGTGCTGTTAATAATCGGATTGAGCTTAACCGTGCCACTGGTGTAAACGTTTTGTGAAAGTCAACGTCAGGGCGTTGAGAATATCCATTTGCAACGACACGTGCCTTTCTGTGCTCTAGCTTTCCATTGGAATCGTATTTATTTCGTAATACGATTCTGTAGCCGACCACGCGTCGATTTTCTAGTCTATTCACTAGTTCCTAATTTTGGTACTCGATTAGTGCGTGAAACTCATCTCGAATGGTCATTTTCCATTGCTTAACCTCATCTCCTGAGTGCGCTTCCTTTACCGATAATTTCGCCAGACTGTTAGAAAGTCATTTTCTCTGTTTTTCTGATTTTACGTTTTTCGAGTAATCGTCTGCGTTGTGCTTCCCAATATTCTTGTCGACATGTTTATCAGTCACAGCTTCTATGGTGTTATTCTCTTCTTGCAATACCTCTTCTCCCGATGAAACTTCAATGATCTCAACTCCTGGAGATTGTTCTCGAATAGGTTCTGTTTGGACATCTACATATTTATTTTCAGCGAGTTCGTCAATTGCACCTTTCTGGAAGATTTCATCCGAGACAAAATCATCGCTGCCTTTTCTTAGCGTGTATTTGCCAATAACACAGGTGTTTTGTGCACACCTCTACTAATTTCTACTCTTCTTTCAACCGATAACCAAACTCTGTATCCTTTGGACATCGTTAAAACTCCAACAAAAATGCACTCTTGGCACGGGCGTCAAATTTTTCCTTACCTGTTGTTTCGTTCAGTACAAGTTCCTTGCATCCACAGGTTCAGAGGTAGGAGAGATTTGATCGGCATCTTTTCCACTTTTCAAATGGAAGTTCCTGGAGTTCCTCCATTTAAATACCTTGAAGGACATCGGTTTCTAAAATTGATTTGCTGTCGCCAGGCCTTTGTCCGAAAGGTTTTAATAAAATCTGCCTCGAACAACATACACCTTGTCGTATCAACTAAAGTGCGATTGTGCTCCGCCGCTTCACTTTGTTGTGAAGTGTGAGGTACGGTGAGTTTTCTTTTGATACTATACCAAGATACTATGTCCAGGTAATCGTTGAACGCATTATTATTTGCACTTGCTTTATTTTTCTTCCGCTTTGATTTTCCACAAGATTCTTATAATTTTTAAAGGTTTTAAGAAACTGATGTTTACTGTTTTAAAATCGCGCTTCAATCCATCACGTTGCGTCATTCACAAAGTAAAAAAGTACTCAATACCGCCCATCGATTGTGTACCCATCGGTCCGCACAATTTTAAGCACGTTTGTTTTTTGACACGAATTTCTTGGAAAAGGAATTTGTCATTGGAAACTTCTAAAAAAAATTTCTTCGAAAAAAACTTGTATTAAATTTTACACCGATGATTTTGTTTAAATCTTTTTCGTTCAAATATCCTAGACGGTTGTGTCATAACCTTATCTTTTCGTTGATGCGATATACGGTCACTGTATTTGCGATTTATGTATTTTCACGAACAAAATACGTATTTCTGATTTTATCCACGACTATTTTTACAGTACCGGTTTTGTTTGTAACTACCACTTCATTTTTTTGAAATAGTACGTTGAAATCTTTATCGGTAACTTACAGATATCAGAAGCGTTCGAACGTCCGGCAGATGCAATGAATTTTCAAGACTTACGAATACATTCTCGTTGTCACTTAGTGCAGCCAATTTCACAATGCTCTTGGTTTCTCTACTTTCGTAGTATTGTTACTCGCCAAGTACAGTTTATTACTATCACATCGTTCTTTACACATGAATTTTCATTTGTTGTTGCACATGTGCGACATGCACCCACTATCAAAATATCATTTTCCCCCTATTGTCTCATTCCGCTCTTAGACCTTCGTTTCTTGTGGAGTGAAAATATACGTCCGCTGGAGCAGCATTTTGCCCAATCGATTCCTTACTGCATTCAGATTATTTATACCTCTTTTTCTTACATTTCAAACATTTGAACTGCTCGGCCCATTCTTTGAGTTTCATTCCTTCCATGTAATTGGCCTTTTAAAACAACGTAATTGATGTTTTGTAAGTTTTTGTCTACGCCTAATAGTTTCTGAGATATTCGTTAAAATAGGTAAAATATTTTTAGCACCTCCTGTGGGAGAGGAGAAAGTGGGAAGGAGCGTTGCTTCTTCGTTCCGAGAAAACTCGATACCCAGACAGTAGCCTACGCTACCAAGGTCTTTCACTTCAAATTCCCGGGATAGTTATTTCTTCATTGCTGATATCGCCTCGTCATTCCGTGAGACGATCAAAACGTCGTCACAAGTCATCAAACGTACACAGTCATCGGCAACAAGTCTTTCCCTTGACGAGCATGGTACACGCATGGGTCCGCGTGACAGGGAGATATCCCGTAACTCTTTTGGAGTTCTGTCCAGTCTGTCGAACCAACACTTTCCAGCCTGCCGCAGGCCGTAAAGTGATTTGTTCAAGAGGCAGACTCTGTTAGGACGATAGCTCTTCCAACATACACTCTGCCTTGTCCCTTAGTTGACTGACCTTACCTTTCGACTCAATTACCTTTCGTCTCCAAGGCGGCGTTCAGCATCTTAGGCGGCGACATGAAAACTTCCTCTTCCAGCATGCCGTTCAGGCATGCCGCTATCGCCATCAGAAGACGCACGAAGCTTAACCTAGGGACTGGACCAAATGTCTCATTAAAATGAACCCCCGGACGTTGCGAGAATCCCTGGGCGACAAAACGCGCTATCCTCTTTTCGATGGATTCGTCCGGTCGGTACTTGGTCGGTGTTTCTTAGTACCATCCGACTTGCAATGACATCACGATTTCTTGGTCGAGGAACCACGATCCACGTATCGTTTTGAATGATCGATCTTATCTCGACTGCCATGGCTCGCAGCCACTCGTCCGCATTCGGACTGGACAGCGCTTGCTTCATGGGGACTTCCGATACGAGGGTGTACTCCTCCTCGACTTTGCTCGCGCGTTCCTGTAGTTCCTGATATAGTTTGCGCGGCCTTCCCCTCAAGCTTGTACGGAGCAAGCTCGGTCTTCCGCGACCTCTTTCGGGTACTGCGTTATGTTGTCCCTGTTCAGCGTTGGCTTCCTCTGGCCAGTCTTTGCGAAGGTCGTTGTGTTCCGTGCCGGGGAAGTCGCGACCTTCCGTGTCGATCGAAGGTCTCAGTTCGATGTCTACTCCCTCCGTCTCGTCTTCCTCGTCGAACGTTACCTCTGCCATTTCTTCGGGTTCTTCGGTACAGGTACCTTTGTCTTTCAGAAACTTAACGTCACGTGGGATCTCGAGTTTGCGCTTTTTAGATAACCAAACTGTACCCCTTTTAGTGCTCAGGATAACCGACGAAGATGCCTTCCTTGCAACGTGACTGAAACTTGTCCCTGTTCGGTTCCCGATTGAGGTGGTGTACCTTACAGCCGAATACCCTCGTGTGGCCCACGCGCGGCTTCTGCTGTGTCCAGGCCTCATACGGCGTCGTGTTCATCAATGTCCTCGTTGGGTAGCGATTCCTGATGTAGTTAGCAGTATTTACCGCTTCAGAAGATACCTTGCGGTGTCCAAGAGAGTTCGGTTCTTCCATTCCTCCAACGGATAGCCTTCTTCCGATCCCGTGTTCCCTTAAACAGCTGTCAAACTCGCGACTTACGTATTCCCTGCCGTTATCAGATTGTAGGTATTTAATATTTCGACCCTTGATATTTTCGACGAGCTGTTTTAATTCCTCGAATGATGCGAGAACTTCACCCTTTGACTCGAGGAATCGGACTTGAGGAATCGCACCACCTCGAGTGGTCGTCGATAAATGTTACGAAGTATTTTGCCCCTCCATTCGAGACGAATTTCATCGGCCCGCACACGTCAGAGTGGATGATCTCCAACAGATCCGTCTTTCGTGTCAATTTTTTCGGAAAGGTAATTCTTCTTAACTTTCCGCGAATACAGATATCGCACTATAATTCGCCGTTAGGCGCCGATAAGAGTTCTGGCGTTAGCGTGTCTCAGACGGCGGTGCCATAACCTCAACATACTTGATGCGTTCGACGGAGTCTCTTTCGAAATCTGGTTACACTCGCCGCGTGATTTTTCGCGCACGGAGTACAGTCCGCGGACGCGACTCGCCACTAATTTTATGTTTCCGTCGTTATCAGTCACCGCGGCCCCTGTTTTACTGAACGCGACCTTACAACCTTTGTCAGTGATTTTCGCGACTGACAAAAGATTCGTCCAGAGATCCGGTATGTATAACGCGTCGTCTAACCGAACGTTCTTCTCGTCGCTGTGCGTGTTCGTCGCGAATGAAACCGTCCCTTTTCCTGTTATCTTTGTCGACGCGTTGTTCGCGAGGTTCAGTTTTCCGAGTTGCGAGTATTCGATGTTCGCGAACTCGTTCAAATCTTTACACAAGTGTGATGTCGCACCACTGTCTATGCACCACTCACTATTGCTCGAATCGTCGCTGTGCAGTGCTTCGGGTTCGCGAATGCGCTCGATCGCACTCCACAAACCTACTTCCTCAGCTTTTCTGGCGTCTGGACGGCGATCCTCATTTGTCTTTTTGCATTCGGCGGCTTTGTGACCGTGTTTCCGACATCGATGACATTGATATTTAAATCCTTGTTTGACGTTTGTATCGTGGCTTTCCGGCGACCTCTTCTTTTGATGCGGCAATCTCCTAGCGTCTCTGCTTACCACCATGGCGTCCCGACCGCCACCATTTCGCGTGTCGTTTTTCCGAGCATCCCTCTCTTCGATAATTTTAATGCGAAGAATTTCCGGCGATGCCAGCTCGTCACGCGACTCGACGGCGCATCGAAAATTCTCGAAACTGGCCGATAGACTGTATAGTAGCCAGCAAATCTTGATTTATTTGTACTTCCACCTCTTTTAATTTGTCGATTCTGTTAAAAAACATTCGAACGTGTTCTCGAACGTCCTCGTTCTCTTCCATTCGCTGTAACACGAGTCGTTTTAATAGCGTCGCCTTCGATTGGTATATTTCTCGCTCGGACGGGCTTATCGACAAAATAATGTCCGATTTCGCCTTGTTGTCGTTCCTCGTCTATTCTTTATTCCGCCCTTCGCGTACACTCGTGCATCGTTTTTTATTAGCAGGGCTTGCATCTGCATTTGCCACGTGTCGTAGTTCTCTTTGTTTAAGGATTCGATTCTTACGATTCCAGCACTCATGATGCGCGTCGCGTGGGACAAGTTAACCTTGAAAGAAAAAAAAAAAGATTTTCAGTTAATACGCGCTCAATTTCTGCGTCTTTCTGGGCCCATAACCTGTGGGAGAGGAGAAAAAAAGAAAGTAACCGTTTAGATGGCACCCCCACAAATGGGGTCTTAATGCGGATATCGCCCGCGAGATGGCACCCCTAGTACCAATACCTCCTTTGAGGACTTTTTTTTATCCCTTCAACATGCATGTTTGCAGATCAAAAAAATATATGTCAAATATTTTTTGGAGTTCTATAACCTACCAAAATTTCGTCAAAATTGACGTGTATCATTTGGATGATGTCCCTTGTGGGAGAAAAAGTACTGACATTTATTACCCATAAACCTAATAATTAACGAATAATTTCACTTTATTTTTCGAAAATGGTCTGTGCGTAATATTAAGTTGGAGATCCAGTTACTGTCGATACATTCTATCATGTAAATACTGCGGTTTTACGAAACTCTTTGCTATTGCTCATTAATTAACAAAATATTGTGTATTTCTGCGCGAATGATACACGCAGAAAGAGCCGTCCGTTACGAATCGTGGGTATAATTTCAAACCTAATAATATATATTTATAAGGGTGAAACTAAAAAGTACAATTTATCCGTATTTTTTGTTTATATTTAGAGTTTTAGTGTACAAATTTTTATGAAAATACTTCAACGTTTTATAAAAGAAATTTTCAAATTAATGTTCATTTGTAAAAAATTGTATAAACGAATGAATTTTTTGAAAATTTGTTTTTACCATATAATTGGCCTTTCGAAACTACGCAATTTTCATTGTTAATTTTTTCTCTATGCCAAATAGTTTTTGAGATATTCGCTAAAATCTACTTTTTAACTCTACTTTGTGGGCTGTTTTCACGCTTCCAGCATGGATGTTTGCGGATAAGAAAAAAAACGTGTCAAATATTTTTTTTTAGTTCTATAACATATCAAAATTTTATCAAAATCGATGTATGTCATATGGGCGATGTCCCTTGTCAGTCTCGCAATCATTCCGTATATATCTTTCCCTTTCTCCATGCTTCTTCATATATCGTGACCAACTCCTTTTTTATATCTCGGAGCAAATTTAGATTTTCAGACCTTGTTCATATACCTCGTGTTCTTGCACCTTCTCTATTCCTTCTTTTTAAAACATTCCATCCTTTTTTTTCTCCATCAACGATAGTTTTCTTATCAATTTGTGCGAAGTATGTACTATTGGATTTGTAAGCATTTTGGATCGGTTTATGGTTAGGCCTGCATCTCTTAGCAAGTGACAGGAACCAGACTGAAGTGCATATCGGTTAGAGCCACAGTATCTTTTGGCTTTTCGCGTGAGACAGTTCGTTATTAGCTTTGAAAGTGTTGAGACATAGAATAAATCGCTTTGTACAGCATCCTGATTTTAGTTAATCACCTAAGACCACTTCCTACAGATTTGAGGATCATTGTACCTTTCATCTTGTCGGTTGATTTACATACGCTCCTGTAGAACGATTCGCCAAACTCCAAGGATATCTCGATAGAATTTTAAATGTTAATAACTAAAAAACGAAGTCGAAAACACAATTTCATTATTCTTGATTTTCGTCTTTTACCATATATTCTAATGTTTTCCATCAATACTCGCATATTTTACATTTTCGAGACTCGTTCTCTTTCCAATGTCTATTCCATTTTTTCAGATTACCGCATCTTACTTTTGTTATCAAACTCCAGGTTTTTTGTTTTCTTTCCTTAGTCACAAAGGAAGCTCGATAGCTGAAAAATGAAAAAAAATTTGAAACTACTGATTTGTAGAGGATTCCGATACTAGTATTCCGTAATATTTGCAAATTTTCGATATTTCATGGTGAAAACCAGGAACTTATACTGAAACATAAAATACCGATACGATACCGACATTTTTCGGTTATATTCTCAAAATTTTTATAAAAACAGCAGTACTGTATATTTTTTCGGTTTTTTTTTTATTTTGTTTCAATTTTTTAAATATGTTTAGACGAGACTGTCGTACCAAAATTAATTATCAAATAATTGTATATTAATTGTGTGCATTATACGTGTATAGCGTGTTTGTAAATGAAAAAGAAACTCATGATGTGTGTTGAGCGTATCAAGAGCGTTCGCGTTCAATATCGAATTAGCGAATGCTGAATCTCGTTGAAACAAAGTTAGATTGTTATCTTCGATTTGATATGTTCCTGTTTACGATTCGGTATATGTCTTTTTAACGATTCGTTATGTTCTCGTTTTCTTGAATACGTTGTGTCTTTAAGGCACTTCGGGAAGAGTGCGTTTGCTGTGGGTCGAGGCACATGGATTGGACACTGTTAATTTCAAGAGTCAGCGAAGGAGGTGGTTGTTGTGTTGATTGGAAAAAAAAAATGACGTGAAAAATTTCTATTACTGTAAAAATATATGAAATTTAATTGGGGATCTATATATGTGTAGTCAATTTTTGAGGCATTTTCTTTCGGACTTTCTTACCTTTTCCACGATGGAGTTCGAAATGTTCCACCATGCCGCCAGAGCATAAGTAAAGATCGTCCTTATCAACAGTATTGTTCAGCGGGCCACCTTGAAGGACGACCGACTCTGCTACCACACCATTAGCAAAATATTTTATCTCCAATCGGGCTGTGCCACCTCTTCACGAGAGGGGCGGTGGAATAATCCATAAGCGCCGCAGAGCGTTTCTACGGACGAGTCATTTGGTTACGTCGGGGGCCGAGGCAGGAGAGACTCCGACCAATGTCCCTGCCGCATTCACGGGGCAGCTTCGGGCAGGTGGACTCGCTGGTGCACGACAAGTATCACACCTTTGGCAATGAGGTGTGTATCGTTAGCCTCCATAGCGCAACACGTAACTTTTCAAGAAAAGTTTCTGCAACCCAGCGCTTTCGAAATATCGGGCACCTTGGGATTAGTAATCCCATGTTGCGTAAACGTAGAGACCCTAGCTACGAAGCGCAACTCCTAAAGAACTGCCGTATGAGGACCGCGGTGTATTCGCGGCGGGGAAAAACTGTACGGTACCCAGGCGATCGAGCTCACGGGCTGGATCCCTCGAAACGGTCCGTGGTTCTTTTCACGCTCACAAGACCTCTGGATCGCGGTGCACTTTGTGCATGTACGCAAGGGTCCAGGAGGAACGGCGCTATCGTCCTATGGTCGTGCACGTCCAGATATTACGGACAGCACTTTGCTGTATCCTCACGAGCATCAGAGCCCCGTTTGCCGTCATAGATGTCCAGGTCACATTGCGAGGAGGTGGGGTTGCATGCTTCAGGGCCTACAAAGGATACCAACGGCTCCGTGACCGGCTTTATTAATAATTGGTAGCAGATCATTTTAGCTTTTCTGGAATGTACTTATTGTAGAATATTTTGCTATTTGCTGTGAATGTATTATTTGCTTTGGCCATTGGGTCACGCATCTTCTTGATATGATTGCTTATTTTAAAGCCTTTTCTCGGATTAGTGGATTAATTCAACTTTTGTTGTCAAATATTTTCTGAACTATTGAGTGTCTATAACTAATATTGCACATGGGTGTACTGTTTGGAGCTGGAAAGAAATCCTGCGGAAGGAATGCAGGCCTAATTGGCTAAAGTAGAAGGTGCGCGGCTCTTTCTCACTCGCATTTTCCGATCACGCGTATTATTTGCCCAAACGTTCATACACATGTACCTATCGGATCTACAGGGTGTCCCAGAAAGGCTGTAAGTCCCTTTAAGGGGTTGTTCCTGGGGTGATTCGAAACAACTTTTTCCTTTGCGAAAATGTCAAATTCGGCTTTGTTTTAACGAGTTATTAACGAAAAACACTGACCAATCACAGAGCGAATAGACGGCTGGGCGCCAGTGGGAGGTAATCTCTAAAACTACATCCTAGGAGTAAGAATAAAATAAATTTCACCACCTTAGTGCTGTAAATTTTGAGTGATCGGTGTTAGTGTTCCTGCAGTGAGGTGAACATTGGTGTCGTTGACCCGGTCATACGTTCGGTGGTGTCCTATACTCGTGATCAGCTGTTCGCTACACCACAAGCCGAATCGTCCGTCAAAGGTCAAGATCGGTACTGTGACACAGTTATACTATAGTATTTCCAAGCAGCAAGTGAATCTTTTGTTGATTGGGTGAGTTTAATTTAAATTTTCGATTATTCTTTTCTAATTTAACGAGGCTTGTAACTTATTCCTGGCTGTGTTCTTCAAACTCTTCATAAAAAATCATTTCAGCGAAACTATTAAACGATTATTACGGATTATTAAATATTTATAATTAATATTATTATTAAATATCGTATTGAAGCAATAAAAATAAGATTAAACGACAGTATTAAACACTATTGAAGAACTATGTTTAAGATTTACGATCAATAATAGTGTTTCATGTTATTTGAATAAATTTTTATTTGAGAAAAGAATTGCATTCTATTCGTTGTTAAATTTCAATTACCTTTCCATAGATTTGTTCATTATCCATTTGGAGTATCCGATAAACTCAATTTATTTCTTCTACACGAATAACAATTAAGTAGTTTATTCGATATAACTTTTGTTTAATATTCATCAACAGTCGTTTCGATACATCCTGAGTTGCTCGTAGAAACACAAGCGCGGCGTGGAATCCAACGCTCCCGCTGACGCCCAGCCGTCTTACTCGCTCTGTGATTGGTCACTGTTTTTCGTTAATAACTCGTTAACAAAGCCGAATTTGACATTTTCGCAAAGGAAAAAGTTGTTTGGAATCACCCCAGGAACAACCCCTTAAAGGGACTTGCAGACCTTTTCGGACACCCTGTACATTAAACTATCGTTTTAAACTTGCCTAAGGTTTTATTATCACCCGATCCAATACCGCGGAACTTTAGTTCATTATATTCTAGTCGAGGGGCACCTATACGAATATATGTTTCAGCACGTATTAAACACAAATCACTTTCAGCATCGATTAACGCATTTACAGATTTCTTGTCAATTCTCTCCTCTCTGAAGTACTTCTGTCTGCCAGATTGGTACACGCTACAACTATCCCCTTGTCACTGGTCTCTTCTTCGGCCAAGTCGGCCGTTCTTTTCATTTGTCGGGTAATTAGGCGCCAGATGTTCCTTCGCTCTGCAGAAGTGACATTTCTTTATAGAACCGTTTTTTCCGCCGCGTAATCTCCATCACATGACGAGTTTTGTTGTTTTCTCTCTTGAAATGTCGATTCTCACTTCTCTCCCCGGTAGCCACACCATTCTTTCTTCGCCATGGAACTTTTTCGAACGCTTCTAGTGGTGCTGCCTTTGAACGAAACCTCTGAATATGCGTTTGATCTCGTAGCACCAGATTTGGAATCTGGTAATCCCCCTCGATAGTGTAGTCAATTATTTCGTCCTCTACTGGAACGTTATCGCAAGAATTACTTTCTCATGGAAATATTCTTCGAACGATTCGTTCTTTTTCCGTATCTGCTTTTCAAACAATCTTCTTCTTATCGTTCAGCTTGGTTGAATGATAAAACATATCGCGAAGCTCCATATAAAGCTCCCATAAAAATTCATCGATGGGCGTTTGTATGAAACCATTCGAGAGTTTTACCCTTCAATCGTGACCCAACCAACACTTTGCACGATTCTGGCAATAATCCGTACGCGCTTCGCAGTAGTTTCACACGACTTTCCAAAAAATCCCAACAGCTTTGCCATTTCTGCAATATTTTGGTGCTTTTCTGGTTGTCGTATCGTATCTCTTGTGCATATGGCGTGACCGGTGCCGCCTGTGTTAAAGATAATTTCTGAAACTGTTGCAAGACCGCTATCTCACGGCGCCCAACCTCCAATTCCCGTGTCATTAATTCCTTTTCTCTTAGGTGGTCTATCTGCTTTTGCATATTCGCAGCCCCTTCTTACTCGTTCATAGTGACTTGTCCGTCTTCGCTCACGTTGACTTGCGAATCACCAAGCGCATTCATTAATCTGGTCACTAATTCTGTATTTGAATCGCTGGTTTTCAAATTCAATTCTCTTAACCAGATTTCCAATTGTGAAACTTTTAGATTTCTCATCGCACCCATCGACACAACACTGACCGACGCAAATCAATGTTTTTACACAGCTTCACATTTACTGTCCAATTTTTTACTCTAACAATGCCAGACGAGCCCCCAAAATTTGTAGGATTGAAAAGGAAAAGGACAGTAATCTTTAAAAGAATTATGTAACGTTTATTACTAATGATTAATAACTACGCAACGCAGGGTCGGCGTGATCTTTTGTGGGGCCCGATTAAAAAATTTTTCAGGGTCCGAATACACATTCAAATTCTATACTTAAATTTCACAATAAGGAATTATTTATTATAAGTACAAAAGATGTTACATATATTTTTTGTAAGATGAATATTACATAATGTTTCTCCCTTTTTTCGCCGCAAAATTTTTAATTACGTTATCAAAATTGATTGAGTTTGCTACTTCGCTTTTTATTGAAAGAATAGCCAGAGATGTAAATCGGCCTTGGTTCATTGATGATCGAAGATAATTTTTTATTAGTTTCAACCGCGAGAAACTACGTTCAGCTGAAGCTACAGTTACTGGCGTAGTTAACATTATTTGTAACATAATTAATAAATTTGGGTATACTTCCGAAAGATTGTTTTTCATAATGAATTTCATCGCATCCAGAGCCGAATAATTGGCTTGCGTTATCGATCGGAACATTTTAATCTCTTCAAACATTTCAGATCCATCATAATTTCCTTCAAATGTAAATGAAGATCTTGACAACATTTTAATAAATATTCGTCATCTAAATTCGTAATCTCATTCACACGTATAGAAAACCAAAAATATTCTGGTGATTTGCATATAATTCAAATCTACTTTTAAATGATACTAACGCAGTATCTATTATTTTAAAAAAGTAATGTACACAAAAGTATTCTTCATCGCTGATCGTCGACGATTCATCCTGTCCTTTTTAATCAAATAATTTCCGTTTTTTATCCTTGTATGATGACTTGAAATTTGGTGCTATGTGCAAGCGGAAGAGAGACAGAGAGAGAGAGAGAGAGAGAGAGAGAGAAAGGAAAAGAAACGGAAGAGACAGACAATAACACTTTTCGGAAGGGTTGTCAGAGATGATCAAGCACTGGCACGTGGGGTTACTTGGTTTATTATAAATTACTAAAAGTTAATTCTACTATTAATAAACTTCACCGCCTCGCCACTCTCTTCCCTCGCAACAATCATACAATAATGCCACGCGCCCCGAACATTCACGCACTTAAGTATCCATCCTCAGTCGCTCTATTTGTTGACTCCCACAGTGTTCGTGGAGTCGATAATATAGCATGTAAGATGCCAACACGTTTTGTAACAATAAACAGATAACTATATTTGTTTCAGATAATACAAATGTTCACAATTTAATAGTTCAGAGTTCTAGATCAGTTCCTGTCCGATGATGATACAATTCTAGTGTTCAGATACAGTTATTAATGCAATTCACCATTCACCTCTCACGCAGTTCGCCGTTCAGTTCTCCTCTTATTCTCGTTCAATTCTCCTCTTATTCTGTATTATACTCTTATTATACTCGTCTTAAATATTAGACACCCTTGCTAGGCGTGTCATCGCCAAGAGGGTGGGAGGCATGCTATGTCCAATCAGTTCTAAATTCTGGTGTCAAGAGAGGTGGTCAATGTCACGCCCTCAGAGTTCGTATGTCAGTCCCAGGTCAGGTAAGTGCAGATGTGACGGTGTCAGAAGTTCGCAGCTGAAGTACACGTGCGTCTGTTCTTAGTGAGGTTTTAGGGTACGGCACTTTGCTATTGAGCAGAAATCGACAAACACCGAAATATTCGCCGGTTTCTAGGTCGTAAACTAATAACATGCCAGATGTGAAAATGACCGTTCTCAAAAATAGCCAGAGTTCGTCCGTATCATAAATTAAGTCGTTCGCTGTCCTTAACACTATTTTTTTTCCACTCGCATCCAAAATGTTCGCATTCATTCTTTCCAATCACACAGTCGCGTACACTTCGTTCTCACGGCCCAGTTTCTCGATGCCAGACATATCCTAGACATAACCCGGACACTCTTCGCAAACACTCTTTCGACCACCCAAGACTTTCGTCCACGGTCACACTTTTCCAAACATACCCGGTTCAGTCTCACTCGCAACCATAAATCTATTCGCACTATGAATAGACCACTCAAGAGTTCCAACCACCGGTGCTGTCCCGTCGCAGGTATTGGCGACTCTTACATATGTCTATTTCCTTTGCAACTTCATTTGCTGCGATCATGGCTTTGTTGAATCATGTATTTCTGTATTCCGCAAAGAATACGTTCAGACCTTTTAGATGCTTCGTGGCCAAATCTATTTGCATCTTTTGATTTTGCAATACTTTGCTGACGATATTCATTTTTGATAATATTTCGTACCAAATTATGAGACTGGCAATAAATTTAAATTCATTTATCTTTCGTACTATAGACAAAATCTCAATATTTAATTTATTGTCAAATGCGTTATTGGCAATTTCATTCAAGGCATTTCGAAATTGGCGAATTTGAAAACTAACAGCCCTCAAACTATCAAAACGGCATTCTCACCTAGTTTTTGATAATGGTTTAAGTGTAATTTTTTCAACATGTTTTTTTAAAACACCTCAACGCGATGTTGATGCTGCAAATATCGTATAAATATTTTGTAAAACACCAAAAAAATGTAATGCTTGGTTGATGATTTTGCTTTATCTCCTAGTAACAAATTCAAGTTGTGACTACTGCATGGTACATAAAACGCTTTATGATTTTCACGTAATATATTTGTTTATACTCCCTGATATATTCCCCTCATATTGCTACCGTTATCATATCCTTGTCCGCGGCAATCAAATATTTTTATTCCCATCTGATCCAGAATAAACATGATTGTTTCGGATAGTCCTTTTCCTGTTGTATCGTGAACTATTTCAAATTTGATAAAATGTTCTTTGATTTCAACGTCATTGCCTGTTATGTTAACATAACGAAGGACAACCGATAGTTGCCCTTGATGGCTCACATCTGGTGTACAATCTAATAAAATGGAATAGTATTTTTCTCTCATTATTGCACCGATAATTACTCTCTGTACTTTATTTGCCATTGCACTTTGTAGCGTTGGTAGAAAATAGTATTGACCATTTACAGATGTTTAGGTGTAGGCAATTAAGCCTACCCCGAAATCCGTAATTTGGCGAAGTTATTTTACATTTTTGTACAGGCATAGTTGAATAGACTACCCTACCATAAATGCTGCCAGTCATGTTTCGTTACGGCTTGTCCGGTCACAGGGTCAGCGCGGCCCGAGGATAGCCTTTTTGGCTTCACGTGATCGGCACGTGGAGAATTCCCAAAATCTTCCCCCGCCAGGAATCGAAAAAAAGAAGAAGGGAGAGAATGGATAAGAACGACGAAAAAAAGCGCGGAGCGGATTCGATGTTAACCTTCGTACGATAAACATACAAGTGAAATAAATAAAACCTCTTAGAAAATTTTGTCGTGTAAATTAATCGTAGGTACTCAACGACACACTTATTAATTCGTTTTGAATTGAATGAGATAAATAATGATGTCTGGTGTGTACAAAGTATCGGAATTTCCTTGGAAAGCTAAATTATGTCGCGCCAAGTACAAAATAATTGCAGTTATTCTTTGAAAAACTTGTTCGCATCGTGCCGTTTCAAGTTTTAAAAGTTTTTTGAACTCTTTATTAATTAGATTGTCAGTGCTAAAATTTTGTCGAGTCTGAAGCCATTTGTTTATAGCTTGTAAATGTATCGCGGATCGTTCGTGTATTTTTATTCGGTGTGTTAAATAAGACCAATCGCAAAATCCATCTGTCTCCAATGAAACATTAATTGTTGAAAATAATTTACAAGCGAAACGATACACCTTATCTTTAGATTTAGAATAAATTAGCCCTCTTCGTGCTTTTCTTTGCCCATTTCCCAGTATTCATTATATTTTTATATTTCTGTACATAAAAGTTTATGTCTGTTACAAAAATCAATAAAACCGGCAAAGAAAACAATGCCAAAGAAAAACAATTACTGCAAGATAGGATAAACTATATATTTCATTAGTTTTTATGTAGTTAAAACATTTCTATGTTATTGCCTACTTTATCAAATTTTAACATTTAGGGCGAAATTAATTTAATAATAACGAATTCAAATTCTCAATTAGTTATATGTATTGAATTTCATTTGTATCAGCGCCGTACTTTAAGTTAAAAGAGGGAAAATAATTGAAAAAAACAGCAGGTGAGAGATCAAAATGTATACGATATGGTTTATACCATAATATTACTTTCAAAAATATTCGTCGCCTTAAATTCACCGGGACGTAAGATCAGAGTTCTCGCAACGCGTCGAAAGATTGAGTAACGTCCAAAGTCGAAGACGGTAGCAATGGGATACCGTGATGCGTATTTGTTTAAAATGTATGAAACGTGATTCAAGATTCGGACAACGAACCGCAAGACTGCAATTGAGACAGAATCATGATTAAATGTCAGGCGCCGCACCGTGGTCATCGCGATCGCTTACATGGGACATTACCTAACTTGAAGACACCGATTTTACTTACATTCTTATAGAATATTGGTACCTTAAAGAAATGCAAGTCATATTTTTTCGTATTCATAATTCGCTTTCAAGGGACAAAAAATTCAATGAAACTACAAAATCTGTAATTATATATGACTTTTGCAAAAAACTATTGATATAGCTTAATTTCTTGTAAAAAGTATATTTCTCTGAAAGCGTTTGGATTTTTTTATGTGAAATAGTTTCCGGGATATAAAGACTTTATGGAGTTACACCGATCTTTGATGATTTTTGTCATGCCTTCAAACTGAATCATCGCTACAAAAAAATGTCCTGCATCTGTTTATGGTACCATCATTCTGTAAAAAGTTAATCAAAATCGGTGCTTTCTAATTGAGTAATTTCCTTAACACCTAATGTCCTGCACACCCGTCTTGCAGACGTGCCAACGTTTGATGTCAACATTTAATGTCAACGTCTGCAACACGCTGCAACGAAATATTTCAATGCAAAGACGGAAGAGGAAATCTTGCTTTGTATTAGTGGATTATGCAATTGCATTTTCTACACAAACCCGAATATTCAATCTACTACACAAGGAGTCTTGCAAAATGTCGGTTAATTTTTGGCAGACCGCGGGGCCTTTCAAAACGCGAGACCGGGTTCCAGCGAACACGCTAAACCTGCCTCACGACCCAATGACGCAACGATACAACGGCAGGACGACTAAACCTATAGGTTTTCAGACACTATCCCGAGTCGACGAGAGGCACTCTTTTTATATGCGTTCCATTGATCGTCTTTTGATACTTTCTGGACGCTTTGCGAATCCTCGAGAACATTCGTCACGTGCCTCGCTGCACTCGTACCACATCCCATACATATCCTTTTCCTATAGAGTTATCCCTAAACAGTCTTCCTCCTAAAACTCAAACTTGTCTAATTGTTATTATGGCTTTTCTGACCAATGTGTTATCGTGTTCCTTACTGCTTCCACTTTTATTGAAGTTAAAGCCCAGATACGTGAAATTTTTAACTTGCTCTATCTTTTTGTCTCCCCAGTGCCACTGCCTGCCCTTCCTGCTTCTACATTCTTAGAACACTTCTAGATCTTTAGAAGAAACTAACTAAACTTAAGCTGTGAGAAATCGAAGATATTTCCTCATGCCTTTCAACATCTCTTTTAATTAAAAAAAAAACGCTTCTTCGCTTTTTGCTAACAATGCTACGTCATGAGCATAGGATAGCCTCCATAATCTGGTGCCTCCTACTTCCACTCCATCTGTACCGTTATATCGCGACTCCGATCGAATCTCACCGGGTTGTAAGTCCGTCAAATTAATGTAGAACAGCTGATTTGTGTTAACAAAGTTTATTTACAAGCAGAAATGGTTGTATCGAATAGAACTTCGTGATTATTTTTGAAGTATTGATGTGTTTGGTTTATATAGACTTTGGAGAATTGAAGCAAGGAATGGATGGGAGATGGAGACTGTAAGGAAAGGGAATCCAAAAACGGTGATTCCCTTACAGAAACATGGAAAGGGAACGTGTGGGTCCGAGGTGAGGGCAGGCAGGCAGTTAATGGGTACGTAATGACCCAAGGTCTGGAGGATCAGGAAAACGACTTTATTGCTGTGTTTTGCCAACTATAAACGGAACCTTGTTAACGAGAGTTTTGTCGTTTGAGTTGGCAATAGCTAATAAAGTCATTAAGAGGATGTTAATTTGATGGAATGCTTCAATTGTCTGAACGGGTGCCGATATCTAACGATGGGTGAATTCCGTTGTAAGACGGAACATGCTCCCCCCGTTGAGAGGATACCGATCAATCGATTATTCTTGGTCAACCACCTTGGTAAAGGCGCTAATTGTTTAATATTTCGCTTGAAGAATCCTTGGATTGTCCGAATGGTGACCGTTCGTATGATGCCATCAGAGCCAGGATGGACCTTGGATACGCGGCCCAATGCCTATTGCATTGATGGTAGGTTGTCCTCCTTTATGATGACGACAGTTCCTTCTTGGATGTTGTGATTCCCGCTGGCCCATTTGTGACGGATGTTGAGTTCGTCGAGGTACTCCTTGTACCATCTACTCCAGAAATCCCTCTTGATCTTTTGAAGGTGTTGCCAGATGGAAAGTCGGCTTGATGGTGTTTCCCTGAAATAAATCTCAGGCAAAGAATTTAACGCGTTGTCAACCAAGAAGTGGCCTGGTGTTAAGGCCGACAGATCAGAAGCATCAGACGACGTAAGAGTAAGGTGTCGTGAATTTAAAATGTCCTCGGTTTCGATTAGGAAGGTGTTGAATTGTTCGCTTGAAGGGTTTCACTGCAGCCTCCCATAGTCTTTTAAAGTGTGGTGATCGTGGTGGGATGAAGCTCCATTTGATTCCCTCGTTCTTCAGATAGGCGCTGACCTTCTCTTGATGCTCCTGCGAGTCGAGTAGGCGACGTAGATCTTCTAGTTCGCGATTTGCTCCTATGAAGTTGGTGTCATTGTTGGAATGTATGACCTGGCATTTTCCTCGGCGTGCGATGAAACGTGGAAGGGCCGTTAGGAATGCTTCAGTGGTCACATGAATGCTGAGCCCTGCACATTGCAGTAAATCGATGATCTCATTTCGGAGAGTGAGGGCTTCTTCAATGGTGACTGCACCTGTTAGAAGATCATCCANCTGATTTGTGTTAACAAAGTTTATTTACAAGCAGAAATGGTTGTATCGAATAGAACTTCGTGATTATTTTTGAAGTATTGATGTGTTTGGTTTATATAGACTTTGGAGAATTGAAGCAAGGAATGGATGGGAGATGGAGACTGTAAGGAAAGGGAATCCAAAAACGGTGATTCCCTTACAGAAACATGGAAAGGGAACGTGTGGGTCCGAGGTGAGGGCAGGCAGGCAGTTAATGGGTACGTAATGACTCAAGGTCTGGAGGATCAGGAAAACGACTTTATTGCTGTGTTTTGCCAACTATAAACGGAACCTTGTTAACGAGAGTTTTGTCGTTTGAGTTGGCAATAGCTAATAAAGTCATTAAGAGGATGTTAATTTGATGGAATGCTTCAATTGTCTGAACGGGTGCCGATATCTAACGATGGGTGAATTCCGTTGTAAGACGGAACATGCTCCCCCCGTTGAGAGGATACCGATCAATCGATTATTCTTGGTCAACCACCTTGGTAAAGGCGCTAATTGTTTAATATTTCGCTTGAAGAATCCTTGGATTGTCCGAATGGTGACCGTTCGTATGATGCCATCAGAGCCAGGATGGACCTTGGATACGCGGCCCAATGCCTATTGCATTGATGGTAGGTTGTCCTCCTTTATGATGACGACAGTTCCTTCTTGGATGTTGTGATTCCCGCTGGCCCATTTGTGACGGATGTTGAGTTCGTCGAGGTACTCCTTGTACCATCTACTCCAGAAATCCCTCTTGATCTTTTGAAGGTGTTGCCAGATGGAAAGTCGGCTTGATGGTGTTTCCCTGAAATAAATCTCAGGCAAAGAATTTAACGCGTTGTCAACCAAGAAGTGGCCTGGTGTTAAGGCCGACAGATCAGAAGCATCAGACGACGTAAGAGTAAGGTGTCGTGAATTTAAAATGTCCTCGGTTTCGATTAGGAAGGTGTTGAATTGTTCGCTTGAAGGGTTTCACTGCAGCCTCCCATAGTCTTTTAAAGTGTGGTGATCGTGGTGGGATGAAGCTCCATTTGATTCCCTCGTTCTTCAGATAGGCGCTGACCTTCTCTTGATGCTCCTGCGAGTCGAGTAGGCGACGTAGATCTTCTAGTTCGCGATTTGCTCCTATGAAGTTGGTGTCATTGTTGGAATGTATGACCTGGCATTTTCCTCGGCGTGCGATGAAACGTGGAAGGGCCGTTAGGAATGCTTCAGTGGTCACATGAATGCTGAGCCCTGCACATTGCAGTAAATCGATGATCTCATTTCGGAGAGTGAGGGCTTCTTCAATGGTGACTGCACCTGTTAGAAGATCATCCATGTACAAATCACGTTTCACAATGCTTTCTGCGTGCTTGTAACGATGTCCTTCATCATTTGCTAGTTGCTGGAGACAACGAGTGGCCAAGAATGGAGCGGGTGCCAATCTGAAAGTCACAGTGTTGAGTTCGAATGTTTTCACGTCACCGGCTGAATTTTTCTATAAAATTCGTTGGAATTTTCGATCATCCTCGCGAATCAAGAACTGACGATACATTTTCTCGATATCTCCGGTTAACACGTAGTTATATAGACGAAATCGAAGAACATGCGATACAATGTCATCTTGTACGGTTGGTCCGACTATCAGGGCTTCCTTGAGAGAAATTCTTGTGTCGGTTTTTGCCGAACCGTCGAACACTACACGGAGTTTGGTCGTCATGCTAGTTTCTTTGATTACTGCATGATGCGGTAAAAAGAAACCGTTGCTATTTAGTGGAACTTCGACTTGTGACATATATCCAAGATCCAAATATTCCTGCATCACCTTCGCATAGTTTTCCTTGAAGACGGGATCTCGCTTGAATCTGCGTTGAAGCGCATTGAATCGTTTTAAAGCTTTTCCCAAAAGCTCCTTGTTTTGATTGAAGGGTAAGGCGACGATGTATCTTCCAGTAGCATCTCGATGTACGTGTTGCTGGAAGTGTTCCTCGCAAGCCCTTTCTTCGGTGGAGAGATGAGGCGTTGATAGTCCCTCTTCGATCTCCCAGAATTGTTGGATATCGAACTCGAGTTGAGTGAGATGACAATTCTTCTGTGGTTTAGCACAGTCTTGGCTCGTCGGAGACTGCCGCTCATCGGTACTGCTGGAGTCTGCTTCATCCTGAGTGTTTAAATGCCGAGGCGTGGAATGTTCCTTATTTCTTGATAATTGGTTAATGGTGAAGGTTGTGAAAGATGTTGATCTCTTGTTGTCCCGTCTTGTTGGAGACGGGATGCTACCGCCAATGACCCATCCCAATAATGTTTTTTGAATTACAAGATCCGGGCCTTCGGGAGGAGAGAGATCGATTTGTTCGACGCTGAATAGAAACAACGTCGGTTCAGTTCCAAGCAGAAGATCGACAGGGGCCGGCTTGTGAAATTCTGGATCAGCAAGTTGGATCTTTGCTGGACTCTGGACAGAACTCCGGTTGATGGGTTGACGTGACTCCAAGTCCGAGATGCAAGGGATGACGAGAAATTCTAGGCGTTTCTTCCATCCGCTGTGATTCGATCGGACCGTTGCCGTGACCGTGTGGTTGCTGGTTGTCGTCATCTGATTTAATGCTTTTTCTTCTAAACCGAAGTCTGGACGCTAGTCCCTCGGTGATGAAGTTGGCTGTGGAACAGGTATCGAGTAACGATCTGATGTTAATCAAATTATTGGAAGAGTCATATACCTGTATGGTTGATGTGGACATCAGCTCAGTTGCTATTGTTCGGGCTGAGAGCGAGATGCGTCCGTGGGTCACTGGCATCGATGGTCATGCTGAACTCGTGGTTGGTCCAGCGGATGTTGTTCCAGATCTCTTGGGAGACGGTGATAATCTTCCTGAGCTCTTTGACAGGTGTAGCAGCGTGTTGTGTGCTCGATCACAGATTCTGCAGTGGGATGATTTGCACTGCTGCGTCGTGTGTTCATTCCGGAGGCAATTCATGTATAGAGACTCACGTTTCGCCATTCGCATTCGTTCGGTAGCCTGAAGATCGTGAAACCTCTCACAGCGATGAATGGAGTGCGTTGTATCCTTGCACATGGCACAACTTCTCACTTGTGTCGTTGTGGTGAAAACATTCTTTTCTCGGTTTGTTGACGGGTTTGGTAACTTACGTGAAGGATTTGTTTGCCTTCTGGAAGGTGTCGGTGTTGTCGCGGGTGACGATGTAGATTCATCCAGGAGATGGAGATTCATTCGCTGTGGATGTAGTTTCCAACCTTCATGCTCACTGTCGCAAGAAGTCCATAAGGTTGTCAATCTACGGAAGCTCCTTGTCCTTCAATGTGCCGTCGAATGAGATTCGCATCTGTTGCGCGAGTTTCGGTAGTAGGATGGACATGAGAAGAGTGTCCCAAAACTCTACAGGAACGCGAAGAGTTTTGAGGGATCGTAAGTGCTGCTGCACGTGGTTCACGAATGCTCGTAGCCCAGAAGTGGTTTCGCGATCTACTGACGGAGTTTGCACCAGCAAATCTGCATGCCGAGTGATGATAAATCGCTCGTTGGCATGTGTGTCCTGGTTTAGCAAGGAACGGCCCCGAAGAGCCGACTTGCAGACCTTTGCCTCTTGGCGGACGCCTAACTCGGGTATCTTGGGATCGTTACTCCCATCTCGCGTCCTACGTAGAGACCCCCCAACTACGTATCGCGAGCCCTGAGGAACGGCCGTATGAAGGGTCCGCAGTGCCTAACGCAGCGAGGTAATTAGTAACGCAGCCTGACGCACGAGCTCACGCAAAAGCCCCCAAGGGGGGGGGGGGGGCGCACACCTCAAAGAGGTGCGGCGCGATCGCCAGTTACTGACGCGCCGGTCCCGACACATTGCCGACACGCGACAAGCCCTTACACGAGCTTCAGAGCTCCGTTTGTCACCCGGAGGTGTCCAGGCCACACCACGAGGAGGTGAGGCTGAATGCTCTGGGCCCGTAAAACGGGCTCAACGGCTTGTGGCCCCGTCACCAGGAACAGTAACAACAAGAAATCAGAGGAGGCACCGTGAGTACACCTGTAAAATTCCGGCTACGGCGCCAGAGATCGCGAGTTCGAATCACTTTTGTTGTGTTTTCTTTGCCTTCCATTTTTTAGCACAGGTTTCTTTATTTTACCTATTCTTTCCACACACCCCCTGTTTGTGCGTCGCAGCGTCGACCGTGATTGGCGACGATTAAACGACGCGTTGTAAATCCAACCGAATTGTTGGATCCCCTTCGTATGGGTTTTAGTGGACTGTATCTCAGAATGTGTGTGTACTTGTCGATATACAAGTCTATGTGTGCAACGGTGTTTCGCGTTGTCTTATGTTGAATCTACAGGGGGTAAGACCGAAGTGTCTTACCCTGTAGTCTATAGTTAAAATGTGTATCAAAGTCTCCAAGAATGTCTACGAATGTCTAAGAATATGTAAGACCGAATGTCTTACCAACGAAATGTGTGTTATCAATGTATACTAGTGTCTAAAAATGTCTGTCGGGGCGCGGTTTGCACCTCGCTATATAGACACAGTTCCTCCCTTCCAGTATGCCCTTGGCGTGCTAATTTCTGGAAGGGGAACTGTGTCCATCTTCCGGGGTAGGTAGGCCGCGAGTTGGCAACAAGACCGTCTTCTGGTCGCCACGTGGTCCTCCAGGTTGGCGAAACAGTTTCGGTCGCGCCAACCTACCCCCTTGGTATTTCCCGGTTTATGACATGGCACCGCTACTTGGGCCCAAAACTTGCACGTGCCATCGATAGTCTGCAAGCCAGATGGCACTCAAGAATTAGCTGTCTCTAGCCTACCATGTCATAAACCGTGATGGTTTGCTTTAGGCTCCTTGCTAATTTATTCGGAGCCGTTTAGGACCGAACAATGCTTTCGTAGGGAAGGCTTTCCAGAACAGGCCGCTTTCATCCATATTATGAACGTTTTCAATATTAATACCATCATCTTCAAGAAAATTGTCGAAACGTTCGAACAAAACTCCTGGCAGCATCTTCATTGGCGCTGGCCTTTTCTGCGTACGCTTTAACTAGGTATGGCGCCGTTTAAATTTTGCAAGCCATGATTTACTGACTTTAAAATTTGAACACGATGCCATGTTTTGCTTCAGTTCTTCAGCTTTTTCGAGTAAAACAGCATGCGTCAAAAAGTTTCCAAGCGTTCTTCTTTCCGTGAACCAGGCATACAAACGATGCTCCGATTCTTCGTACACTGGTTTCCTTATTTTTTGCCGTTGCCGCACTCCTTTAGCTTTCAATTCTTGAATACGTATAACGTTCTTCTTTATTCGACGAATTGTTATCGGATGTACACGATGCTTTGCAACAACGGTAGAAACAGATAACGTTTTCAAGTCTTCAAGAACTTGTAATCGATGGTCCATAGACAAACTTACTTTTTGAGCAGATATACTTAAAAAATATGTGCGAAAAATGCACTATTTGTCTATTAATTGTGAACACTTCACTCCGAACTGAAAACTGAATATCAAATACTGAGCGTTGATATTAAAGTGAACTTTGACGTGCCACGAGTCTCTCGTCATAGTTTTCTTACCCCTTCCGTGAAGGTGAAAAATGTACGAAATTCTTATTTCTGATTAGTAGCTAAATGTTAACCAATGAGGAGTTAGTGAAATTCCCGGTTTTCGGCAATGCCCATGAAAATATTACTTGTTGCTCTGTAAAATCGGAAATTACAAATTAGTATATTTCTTTATAATAGCGAGCGTCCAGCTCGAATTTAAATCGATTTATTTTTAAAAGCACAGACCTAAAGGGTGAATTTTTATTACCTAGGCTCCATCCACGCGGAGTAATCTCGAATTCTTAAAAATGCTTCTACCCATCAGAAAATTTGTAAGTCGACTGCCCACAACGAAAGTCAACTAAGAAGAAAAGTAGAAATCATATGTAATTAATTGCAAAACAAAAAATTGTTAAGTTTTATTGTTACAGAAATGAATTAATCATTGTTGCTAGCTGTCTCTTATATTCAATACCTAACATGTAACACGTTAACTATTCATTCCCTGTTAATTTAACACGTGAAGCGATTAAGACGTGATTCACAGAAAGTAAATTATTTCAAGATTATTCAGGATACTTAAAAATATCATAATAATTTCGTGTTTGGTCTCATTTAATCCGCAATATATTAATGAAATTGTCATAAAAAAAAATAAAAAAAAATGAAAAATGAAATAGTTTCATCGCTGCATTGGTGTTATTTCATCGATACGAATGCGATAGAGATTTTCAAAGGGAAGGCGCGCAGCGCCATATTTCTCCCGCGCTTGCTTCAGGCGGGAATCTCCCCAGTGGTGGGAATAGCCTGTGAACACTTAACGTGTACATACTTTCGAACGTTTAGCGAGTCTTTACAGTATCGTGAGAACCACGGACGGGAGGGGACGCATCGTGGTTCTTAACTTCTGATTCCTCAGTTCTTTTATACATTTAGTATTGCAATTGTAGATAATGAAGTTATACATATACAGGGTGTCCCAGAAAGGGTGTAACTCCCTTTAAGGAGTTGTTCCTGGAGTGATTCTAAACAACTTTTTCCTTTGCGAAAATGTCAAATTCGGCTTTGTTAACGAGTTATTAACGAAAAACAGTAACCAATCACAGAGCGAGTAAGACGGCTGGGCGTCAGCGGGAGCATTGGATTCCACGCCGGGCTTGTGTTTCTACGAGCAACTCAGGATATATCGAAGCGACTGTTGACGAATGTTAAACAAAAGTTATATCGAATAAACTAATTAATTGTTACTCGTGTGAAACAAATAAATTGAGTTTATTCGATATTCCAAATAGATAATAGACAAATCAACGAAAAGTAATTGAAATTTAATAACGAATAGAATGCAATTCTTTTTTCTAATAAAAATTTATTCAAATAACATCAAACACTGTTATTGATCGTAAATCTTAAACATAGTTCTTTAATAGTGTTTAACACTGTCGTTTAATTTTATTTTTATTGCTTCAATACGATATTTAATAATAATATTAATTATAAATATTTAATAATGCGTAATAATCGTTTAATAGTTTCGCTGAAATGATTTTTTATGAAGAGTTTGAAGAACACAGCCAGGAATAAGTTACAAGCCTCGTTAAATTAGAAAAGAATAATCGAAAATTTAAATTAAACTCACCCAATCAACAAAAGATTCACCTGCTGCTTGTAAATACGCATCACTGTGTCACAGTACCGATCTTCACCCTTGACGGACGTTTCGGCTTGTGGTGTAGCGAACAGCTGATCACGAGTATAGGACACCACCGAACGTATGACCGGGTCAACGACACTAATGTTCACTTCACTGCAGGAACACTAACACTGATCACTTAAAATTTACAACACCAAGGTGGTGGAATTTATTTTATTCTTACTCCTAGGATGTAAAAACTTGTGGCTCTTAAAAGAGACGATTATTTCGATAAAGAATGCTGAGCACAAAATGCGTCGTCTCGTCCAGGCATTCGCGTTTTCCTACTGACTGTCTTGGCTAAACTGAAACAATGTTGCTTCGTTAATAGAATTGCCAGGACAACGGCATACCAAAGATGTCGGTGACCCTACGATCGTCAAATGTTTTCCGATCATATTAGGCGGACGGTTCTTCGCCTGATGCGTCAATCGTTCTGCACGCACGAAAACGAGCATACAAAGTAACGGAGGACGCGCTGAAGCAATTTTTACATCCTACGAGTATTAATAATATTAATTTTACCACCTCAGTGTTGTAAATTATAAGTGATCGGTGTTAGTGTTCCTGCAGTGAGGTGAACATTAGTGTCACTGATCCGATCATACGTTCGGTGGTGTCCTATACTCGTGATCAGCTGTTCGCTACACCACAAGTCGAATCGTCCGTCAAAGGTCAAGATTGTTACTGTGACACAGTGATGCGTATTTACAAGCAGCAGGTGAATCATTTGTTGATTGGGTGAGTTTAATTTAAATTTTCGATTATTCTTTTCTAATTTAACGAGGCTTGTAACTTATTCCTGGCTGTGTTCTTTAAACTCTTCATAAAAAATCATTTCAGCGAAACTATTAAACGATTATTACGCATTATTAAATATTTATAATTAATATTATTATTAAATATTGTATTGAAGCAGTAAAATAAAATTAAACGACAGTGTTAAACACTACTAAAGAACTATGTTTAAGATTTACGATCAATAACAGTGTTTGATGTTGTTTGAATAAATTTTTATTAGAAAAGAGAATTTCATTCTATTCATTAATAAATTTCCATTACTTTTCGTTGATTTGTTCATTATCCATTTGGAATATCGAATAAACTCAATTTATTTGTTCCACACGAATAACAATTAATTAGTTTATTCGATATAACTTTTGTTTAACATTCGTCAACAGTCGCTTCGATATATCCTGAGTTGCTCGTAGAAACACAAGCCCGGCGTGGAATCCAACGCTCCCGCTGACGCCCAGCCGTCTTACTCGCTCTGTGATTGGTCACTGTTTTTCGTTAATAACTCGTTAACAAAGCCGAATTTGACATTTTCGCAAAGGAAAAAGTTGTTTAGAATCACCCCAGGAACAACCCCTTAAAGGGACTTACACCCTTTCTGGGACACCCTGTATATCGTTTGTACGTTTTGAGTTATAATAAATGATGTTCGCCTTAAAGCGAAGAGCTACGGGTCGACCAAGCCGTAACATTATAATCAATTTTTTAAACAAGAAACATTATTACGATAGAGTAATTCTTTTCGATAAAAAAACAAGAGAGAAAGAAAAAAAATTGAACTCAATCCGCCAAATAGTTCCCGAGATAAGAATTGATAAGCACATCCAATTTTTGTAAATATGGGTAAAATTGGCAAAAAACCCGGAAAAATTGTTGATGATACATTAAACTCTCACCCTCCCCAATTTCACTCATATTACTTTATATTTCATTAAAACAAAATTTCTGATGTCGACGTCAAAAAGTGATTGATTTGGCGTGGATTGATCCTGTAGTTATATCTGTTAGTTTCAGTATGTTCTTCTATGATACGGTAGTCTAATTTGAATAGAGATTGTTATAAAGAATGCACTGTAATCAATGTCGTAAAAAAATAAGTTTAGCGTGTTGCGGAATTTTATGCGATTGTCTGTTAGACAAATATCTAGGAACGTTCTACTTCTGGAAGGTGAAAAAATTTGGATTCTTAACGATGAATCATTTTTTGTATTTTTGACATTTTATTTCTATGGCTGTGGTTTTTAGGTCTACTTTTGTTATGATTTGGCTGGATGGTTTTAAATTTTATATCTTGTATTATGTACCCATTCTGTTTAGATTTCCTGTGTTATATTTTATTATATCTGTTGTGCGTTACAGCGTCGACCGTTTGGTTTGCGACGATTAAATGACGCGGNACATTATAATCAATTTTTTAAACAAGAAACATTATTACGATAGAGTAATTCTTTTCGATAAAAAAACAAGAGAGAAAGAAAAAAAATTGAACTCAATCCGCCAAATAGTTCCCGAGATAAGAATTGATAAGCACATCCAATTTTTGTAAATATGGGTAAAATTGGCAAAAAACCCGGAAAAATTGTTGATGATACATTAAACTCTCACCCTCCCCAATTTCACTCATATTACTTTATATTTCATTAAAACAAAATTTCTGATGTCGACGTCAAAAAGTGATTGATTTGGCGTGGATTGATCCTGTAGTTATATCTGTTAGTTTCAGTATGTTCTTCTATGATACGGTAGTCTAATTTGAATAGAGATTGTTATAAAGAATGCACTGTAATCAATGTCGTAAAAAAATAAGTTTAGCGTGTTGCGGAATTTTATGCGATTGTCTGTTAGACAAATATCTAGGAACGTTCTACTTCTGGAAGGTGAAAAAATTTGGATTCTTAACGATGAATCATTTTTTGTATTTTTGACATTTTATTTCTATGGCTGTGGTTTTTAGGTCTACTTTTGTTATGATTTGGCTGGATGGTTTTAAATTTTATATCTTGTATTATGTACCCATTCTGTTTAGATTTCCTGTGTTATATTTTATTATATCTGTTGTGCGTTACAGCGTCGACCGTTTGGTTTGCGACGATTAAATGACGCGGGCTTTGCAATTAGAGATTGTGGTCTGACTGAAACCCTTTTTACAAATTTAAGTGGACTGTATTCACTGTTTTATTTCGTAAAGATTGCGTGATGTACAAAATGCTTGCTTTATTGACGCGTGTCTACGGAATTCGGATTGTGTCTCGAAAGATTGTCTGCTTGGTGAATGTCTTGAATGTTTGATTGAATATCTTTGATGGTTTTTTGAATCTCTAATGATTTTTTAATGTCTCTTGAGTGTTCGTGTATAGTCTTTTATAAACGTTGTCTCTGCTGTGATTGAGTTTTCAGTGTGTACGGAATGGGTAGATTGTACTTTCTATTGGATGATTTTTGCTATGGGTGTGTCTAATGTAGCGAGGGTGGGAAGTGTCGACTTGATGATAGTGGGAAAATGTTTATAAATTTTGTCCTATTGTTTGAAATATAACGGTATCTGGTACGGTTCGCTTCGGTCAGGCGCGCGTGGTGTCCAGGCGTGAAGGTTTTGCCGAAGAGGGCTCGTAAAACAATTTCGCCTCTCTCGGATGCCTAATCTGGGACATTTTACGACTTAACAATATCATAATCTTTGAATTTAAAGTGATGCGACAGGTTTAGTTTGGTTTCGTAAAGTTACGTTGGTGTTATATGAACAAGGTTTGATATGATTGAGTTTACGTTGATTTCTATAATTTTTAGACTGTCTAATTGGAGACATTTATTTGGGTTTGTGTGTTGTGAGGGACCCATTGCAGTTTTAGTGGTCTAACAATAAGTCTAACAATGGACATTACGTAAATGATACATACCGATTTTGATGAAATTTTAATATGTTATAGAACTCGATAAAATATTTGACATGTATTTCGTTTTATTTGTAAACATCCATGTTGAAAGCGTAAAAACAGCTTTCAAATGTGGGATTGGAAAACATGTTTTAGCGATTATCTTAGAAACTGTTCGGCACAGATAAATAGTTAAAAACGCAAACTGCATAGTTTTGTTTCATTTGTTTAAAAAATATATTAAAAATTAACACTAATTTGCATATTATTTTTACAAAACGTTTTCATCAAAATATTTTCATCAAAATTTATACACTGAAACTATAGGTATAAACAAAAAATACATATAAATTGAAATTTTTAATTTATACATATGTGGGATCGGATATTATTTCAAGCGTATCTTCTTTTGTGACTGTCAATATGACCGGATTAAAGTTATTAGAAAATTACGCAAAACGTCTTGAATATATTTATTATTTTACTTTTTGCTTTTTTCGGCCACCTCGTTTTGCTCGCGTTCGCTTCACGCGGCACACCCCCCCCCCCTCCCCCCACATACACACAGTCTCATTCAACAAGCGAATCGCCGCGGCATCGCTTGTCGGTCGCGTCATGGCCACACAGGTACGCTTCATCTTTCCTTTCGTTTCCACATATATAAGAAAATTGGCATTTCAAAACAAATTATTTTTATTTAATAATAAGATCCCTCCTTCTTTGCTTGCCCTGACAAAGTTTGTTAATAACTTTTTCATAAAAATCCGAAATTTCTGAAATCATACTTTTTTAAATGGAAATCATACATTGTGCTGTTAATCGTTCTTGATTCATAGTAATTCGTAAATATGATTTCATTCTTCTTAATGTAGAAAAGCATGTTTATGGTTTCCATGTAGTGGATTTGTTATTAATGTTTTTATAACTTTAATTATCTTGCTAAAAACAGTTGTTTTAATTTTCTTTATTTAATACATTAGCAATACAATGAATCTTTAGTTAATTCTATACTTTCTTCAATAACTTGAAGTTAATTCTGTTTCTAATTTTTTTCTTTTGTATAAAAACAGGATAAATTGTGCATGCTTCTTCAATTTCATGCATTGGTAGTTTTTTTACAAAAACTATAAAAATTTTCTTGATAAAACAGTTTCGCTGTTATTAAATGAATAGTATGTTACGTACGCATCCTCCACGGAGCCGAAACGGCGTAGTGTTTAGTCTACTGCCCCATGGAAGGGTTGACTCATGCTAGGGGAGCACATTCCTCGGTATGAGTCTAACGTACCCCTTCCTACGCTTTCAATGCTTTTTCGGGGTATATAAGGAGCTACAATTTTGGAAGCTCAAGATCAGTCTAGAGTAGACTAAGAGTACGCCGTTACTCCGTCAGTCAAATATCTGTATTAGCAAGATCGGGTTGCATTCCCTTTCGAAGCAGTCTTCAAACTCGTTTTAATAACGTAAGTCTCGGATAGACATTCTCAGACTATCTCCGCGTCTCGCGCTGCGTAAAGGCCGAGAAAGATACACTCGCATTAGAGGGTAGAACCATTTATCTGTATATCGTATTATAACCTGCTAGTTTAAGAATATATTGCTGAGTTTTAACTGAGTTGCTTAATTCTGGAACCCATCCTTAATTATTAAACAGTCGAACTAACGGGTATTCCCACTTTGATATACCTTTACCGCTCGAGGTATATTCATGGTAGATTGCAAGGTCCAATATCCTTAACCTATAGTGGCTTCCGGTGATATAAGGCACTGGTTCGTCCACGTTTACCTATTCCTCGGCTCCCGGTGTTAAGCATACACCGGTTCGTCCGATCCTAACCGACAATCCTACCTACCCATAAACCTAAGGCCACGCGGCAACGCCTGGCCCACGCCCCGGCCCTTTCAGCCGTAACAAGTACATGCAAACCGATCTTCTACATCTTGGCAAATCCTGTAGCATATTTCCTTACTTCCAATAATTTTATTTTTAAACGAATTGTCAGAATCGCGGATGTTTAAAACTGTTTCATAAAATTCAAAACATAAAAGTTAACATACAAGTTGTGAAGTACACGATGGTGCATGTACACCAACGATTTTATTTAATTTTATAACACACTTATTGAACAAATATTAATACACCTGCGTGTTAACGTTACTATGTTTCATACGAGAGTGAGTGTTGAGGAAACGAACCTTTCCCCGAATTTCGCGCCAGCGGGAGACGTTTGAGGATCGAGAAAGAGCTGACTTTCCTGATCCTCGGCATCGCCCGGCGATGGTTTCAAAACAAACGTCACCGATCGACATAGTCGTAGCACAAACTTATACAGGGTGTCCCAAAAAGTCTGTAACTCCCTTTAAAGGGTGATTCCTGAGATGATTCTACGCTCTAGCTGGTAGCCGGCCGTCTTTCTCGCTCTGTGATTGGTCAGTGCTTTTCGTTAACAACTCGTTAACAAAACGGAATTTGATGTTTTCGCAAAGGTAAAAGTTGCTTAGAATTATCCCCTAATAAGGGGAGGTAAGTAAATGGGACTTACAGACCTTTTGAGACACCCTGTATAAGGTGTTCCAAATATTATGAAGGACCCGGAAAGGAGTGTTCCTGAGATGATTTCAAGCAACTTCTTCCTTTTGGGAAAATACTAAATTCGGCTTTGTTAACGAGTTATTAACAAAAAACACCGACCAACCTTTAGGTACGTTGATCTTGTCGTACATCCGAACATCCTTTAATGTTCGGTGGTGTCGTATACCTGGGATCCAGCTATTCGGTACGTCGTAATTCATTTCGTTCGTCAAGGGTCAAGATCAGTACGGTGACTCAGTGACCCATATTTTCAAGCAGCAAGCGAATTTTTTGCCGATTGTGTAAGTTTAATTTAATTTTTCGATTCATTCTGAGTTGCTCGTTGAAGTCAAGCGCAGCACGAAGACAATGCTCTCGCTGGTCACCGGCCGCGTTTCTCGCTCTACGATTAGTCGGTGTTTTTTGTTAATAATCGTTAACAAAGCCGAATTTGGCATTTTCGTAAGGGAAAAAGTCGTTTTAAATCGTCTCATAAATCACGTCTTTAAGGGTCCTTCATTTTGTTTGGGACACCTTGTATACAAAAATACCTATGACTGATAATTGATTATAAATTCATGATTGCATTTCGATAATTGTTGCTCGGACATATGAATTAAATTGTAAACGTTATGTGATAATGAGATTTCGAATTTTAGATGCTAATAAGTTTTTCCAGATTCTAAAACTATATGTGTACATCCCAAAGATTTTTATTTGACTCATTGTCTGTGACGCCCCTTATATGTTACATTTCGAGAAAAATATAGCTATCGGTGGAGTCATTTATTGTCGCAAAAGCAAAGGGAAAAAAGGTGGACAAACAATGTATAAAGCGCGAGACTGTTTTTTTAGATTAATAGATTTATTACTTAGAATTATTAATGGAATATAAAAAA